>JARJDW010018335.1:0-14963 GCA_030264715.1 Adinopsis sp. GC000173 | reverse complement strand
TTCACTCTATAGATTGTATAACTAAAAATGATTAAAATTTAAGACAAAGCAAGGAATGTTGTTAGCTATCCGCTAAGACAGTGATAAGAACTTATCTTCACACACGTCTCGAAAACTTGTAATAACACCAATGCTAGTCCAATAAAAAAAAGTTTATGTATACATGGGCGAACGAATTTTTTTGTGAACGAATGCATCAAGGTTTATATTTCTATTTTATTGTAGATAAACACAATCACTGACCTTTCGAAATCATTAGCTGGCATCCGCATAATTAATCGAATCCAGCATCGCAAATTTCATGCACTGCATTGCAAGGTTGTTTCGACGACTGAAAAATAAATTAGCGCGCGCGTGTGTGTGTGTGTGTTTATGATTTTGTTGGTTCGTATTGCATTGTGTAGGCATGAATGCGGCCCTATTAATAGCTGGGTTATAGAAAATGTAGCCCATCATCTCCATCGTCTTTAATTACTGATAAACTACCTAAAAGGCGCGTCGTGGAGTGCGCCGGCGAGCTTACAACTGTACGTCATTTGTATGTGTCAACGATTTTCGTGTATAAAAAGCTATTTCAGGTTCGTCTAGCAGCAACGGCGTCCGATTTTTCTATGTTATACTTCTTGCGCGCTGCTGCCAGCAGCCACTTCACTTCCCCAAGGCGCGCATCCATAATCAACATCAACAGCGCTAATATTCATAATTGCAACGAGGCAGCGCAACAACCGAGCGATTAATCTGCCAATGCATCCTGCAAACATTTATCATTACGACGGCAGATTATTTACTTCTAACTGCCTAAAATAATCAAACACAAACATTTACTATACATTATTAAAACAATTTTAAATATGATTAAATTTTTTGAAGAATTTTACAAAAAATAATTTTTATCAACTAAGATGAGTTCAAAGATCGCAAACCGAATTAGCCCGTTATCCTAGTTTTACGGTTGGCGATGTCACCGATTCGATATTTTGTTGATTGATTAGCGGCTAAATGGGCGTAAATGTTTGCTGATTAGCGTCGGCTTACCGACGTGCACACACGATGAGTTTTGCGCCCGATGGAGTGCATTTCGCTCCACAAACAACAACATTCGAATCTTCATTCCATCGCATTCGAAGGCGACGCCGCCGATTATTGATTGTTGTTGGTGCGTTGATCTAGTTTTAGGTTGCTTTATTAATTAATATTTCCGTCTATGCTTCAAGCCACTTCATATTTATTAGAAATTTTCTTATTGAAACGTTTCGTTCGACGAGTTAATATTTTACGAGGGTATGTCATACTTTTTCGTCTTAGTGGCGTTAATTATGCATCGGACGGTGGCCCCCAATAAACCTTAAATAATATTTTTATGTAGATTTTATAACAAAGTTGTCTAAAGTAGTTCGGATTGTTGAATTACCAATTGGCAAGAACTTTTAGAGTTAGTTGTATAATGCGTTATTCTCTGGTCTTTGACAAAAATCTTAACTAGGCAAACAGGTGTAAACCACATTAGTAATGTAAGGGAAATTTAAAATTTGAGCCACTTAATATGGATTTTAACCATTTCCAATATACCAAATTTTTCCTTATACACTTTTATATTCTTTACCTATACTCCAGACTCTAGAATTCAGAGCAGAAAATGTGCCAATGGGAGGTTATTTTGAGGGTCCCAATGGGGCTAGTGGGAGAATGTGAAATTTTAATCATTGGAATAGAATAACAGGGAAGGGAATGTTTGTATTATGAGATCAGATGGATATAGATGGCAAATACATATTTGCGAGTATTTGGAATAAGAATAGATATGTAGTCCCATACACATCTCTACAAGAAACACTAAATATCGCTTGTTATAGATAAAGGTTTTTTTTTACAACAAAAAATTTGCGAATTTTTTGTAACATATAACAGTATTTTCTTCAAATTGGGTTCCGCAGAACCCCAGTGTTCATCCGAAAGCCTACCAAGTTTGAAGATAATTGAGATATAGACTATACATGACAATCATCTAATAAAAATATTTCTAATTGATTTAGATTTTGAAGTTTATTTTAGTGATTTCTTTGTACCCAAGGAAGCAAAACGTGTTAAAATTAAAGCAAAAATTTTTGTTACATTAGGATAAAGGTTATCCATATATAACAAAGATTAAAAGACAAAGGATGATAATGTCTGATGAGCAAATGGTACTCACTATGTTTAGTGTACTGCCCTATTTAGCTATCATCCCACAGTCTTCATATTATATTATATAAATTGTTAGTATTGAAAGAATATTTAGGAATATTTGAGTTAAAAAAATGAATTGTTGTATTGAAATTCAAATATTGAATTAGTTTACAAACCCCATTACTTTGCGATGATTCAATACTTCCAAGCAAGAAGCCCAAAATTTATAACATGACTGAATATTTTCTCAAAATATATAAATAATTCATAATTGTTTTCGTTCCATGAAAAATGATGAATCAAACAATCCATTTTATAGTTACATAGTTTCTTACTAAAACCCTTTAATATTTAATGCAAGTTCGTAATACTTTTTGCATATTAATTATGTATGTGCGTTGCCCTCGAAGAAAATCTGTAAATTGCCTTATTTTCGATAAATTGGCAACAATGCAGTGACGTAATAAATTTAATAATAATTTAGATCCAGTTTTGCATAATTACATAGGTATACACTCCATACACAACTACCTATTATATAATAATGAATTTATCATTATATTTATAATATATTTTTTGACTTTATATTGTATAAGTGCATATATTATTCAACATCGAAAAACTTTCCGTAACGAAATTAATCTTGGATAGCATTAAAAACATCGATATTTAATTAATTATTTATCGGTCTGAAAGAAACTATTAAAGAAATTTGTAGCATTACCATAATGGTTTAATTTATGTTGAATATCTGCCAATTACAGCTAAATTAAATTCCTTCTGCGCTGCAACACAAAGGTAAATACGATCAAAGCGCCAAACGGTGGTGTCTCTCTTTATCATTTCATTCGAGAGATGAGAAAAAAACGCATGTAAACATTTAAAAATTCCACCTTAGAGGCATACTTAAAATACTTAATCAATAGAGACCCGATCTAACAATGTAATTTCACATTGATTACCATAAATTTTATACGAGTCGGTATATTGAAAAATCGAAGTGCGGCGGCCGCACGCGTATCAAACATGTATCGTAATATTTTAATCGGCGGCGAATTTAATAAATATCGCCCGAAATATGAAATCAATGATTGATAAGTGAAGTCAAATAATTTTCCTGTCTAGCTGAAATTGATATTGCCGCAAGTGAGGCGGCGCGTTCGATTACAACATTGATTGATACATTTTGTTAATTTGTTATTAATAATGAAAGTGTTATTATCGCTTTCATTAGCATAAGTCCGTGCAAACTGGTGTCAATCAATTTTGAAAAGGAATCATCGATTTATGTAAATACGCATGTAAGTTCGTAATAAAAGCATAAAAAAGTTTCTGCGCTTTTAATTGTATTAAATATTTTTTTCGTATCGCAACAAAGTTTGAATTGAATTAATTAAGAAGTGTGAAGATGGTGGAATTGAGTTTGGAATTAAAATTAAAATTCTTTTGAATTTGATTTATTTGCAAACTATTGCCTGCGGATTGACACTCGCTTAGATTTAATAAATTAAAATGTCATTGATTGAGCAGCACATTTAGGTAATTTGAGAAAGATACGTGATTTAATGCATTATAATGTTTATCTCTTTTTCTAAGAAGTTGATCAATAGTATAAACGAATATAATTTAATAAAAAAAATTATAAAAATATCTAGGTATTTATAACCATTTAAATAAATTAAAAATGTTTAATTTTGAATAAAAACTTTCTTTTTGAAAATGTTTTAATTAAATTAAAATTCAATTTTTAATTTAGTTGCAACTAATAATATTTTGATTAGTTATTAATTATTATTATTAAAAATGTTTTACTATAAACGTCATAAGTACTTTTAATATAATAAATTTCAATTAAAAATTTATTACAAATATACTTCAATTTAACTTTTAATAAAATTTCTATTTTAATTAATATTTTTGTGATTTTTTTTTCATCTACATTAAAAATGTTTAAAATTAGACATAACATACCTTGATATGAATGTTTTAATTTAATTAAAAAATGTCATCAAAAAAATAATCGCAACTCTTAAATATCGAATTTTTATTAAAACTTTTCATTTAGGGATTTTTGTTCAAATTTACCTCTATATTTATTTTAGTTGTAACTAAAAATATTTAGATTAAATAGTGATTAGATTCTTTGATAAAAATATATGATTTCCATAAAAAACGTTTAATTATAGAAGTAATAGGTATGTAACTAAATACTTGGTTTGCACAAAACATTTTAATTTAATAAAAGATATAATTTAAGAATTAATCAATGACACTTGAATAAAATATATACGAAAATTTTCTATCTGGGAGTTTTGCAATTACACTCAAGTATAGTTGTGATTTTTAATTTAGTTGATTACTAATATACGTTGATTAGGTTTTATTGATAAAAATATATAATTTACATTAAAAACATTATATTACAATAGTAATACGTATTTAATTTTAAATATGTAATTATATTGTGTATAATTACTGAAATATTCCTAATTTATTTTACTAGTGTTTGTCTATTAACAAATTTTTAAGCAAAAATGGCTAATCATCACTTTTACTAAGAGTTAATAGTGTAGAAACTTATTCGACTTCGCATTTAAAGTCGGTAAACACTTTCCTTCATGTTGCTGCATGAAAAATGATTGAAACCGGCAATCAGCAGCAATGGAGATGGTGCCAATTTGAAAATTTGAAAGCGTGCGCGCGCGCGCTCTCAAAATAAGCAATCTTAACTAATTAGTACATGTGCGCCGTAAAATTATAGTTACGACTTAAATAACATACTGCTCTTGTCTTTGTAATTCCGTTCGTTTTGTTCATTTTGCGCTCGCATCGTATCGTGCAGCAACACACACACATGACAAAATATTTACAAATCGAAATTACATGCAAACAAAAAAAACGAAGGCTATTATTTTTATTTATTTATTACGTTATTAGTCAATGGTATGTTAGACAAGGTTGCACACAACCGTAACTATTTTGTCACATATTACATATGTGATAACAATACGCGACCCACACACACGGTTTCGTATTCGTATATGTGTGTGTATAAATAAATTCATTGATTTTTTGTTTGCTACTATTGCGACACTTTTTCTGCACAAAAATAAACCAACGGCAGAAATCAATCGAACCGATAAAATGCAACAATTATATTCGTAATGCAATTAAAATATTGTGTATGTTTATGTAAAACAGATTCGACGTTTAATAAATTGTACACTCTGTACTTTATCACATCAACGTCAGCAAATTTAATTAAATGAAAATAATAATAGGAAAACGTACGTGAATATTGTACTGATCGCATATGAAGCTGTTGCGTAATCATAATTATAAATTATTATAATATTAGACAAACGCGGATATGATTTAATTTATAATTTGTTATTCGCTTCCGAAAAAATATGATAAAAATACAAAACATCACATCTATATTTGAACAACACCATACTTTTGTATTTGTAAATTCATTGTAGAAAATAATTTCTTAATAATTCTAAAATTATTATTTATACTTGGTCTATAATTTTTAGAATACCATAAATTAGTCCATTTTCAAACTGCAAGAAACGTGATAATGCCGCATATAATCAAAATATTGAGTTTATTATTCTGAGGATCTGCCGCTACCTGGTAATGTAAACATTGCAGTTATTTTTAAAATAAACTTTTTAAGTTTTAATATGCGGCATTCTCCATTGATTTGCGTTTGAAGATGAACTGATTTATAGTACTCTAATAGCTATAGACCAAATATAGTTTAAGCCAGTGTTTCCCAAAATGTGGTCCCCTAGAGATATGTATAGATTTTGCAGGGGGTACCCACTAACCGTCTTACAACAGTAGGTATATATAATTTTAACTTCAAACTGCCACTCAAGCATTTCAAATCAAAATTTAATTAGTTCAGCATTTTAGTCATTATCTTAACTAAATAAATTCATAAATTTGTTGGCGAAAAATGTTTAAAATATGCTACTAAACCGTAATATTGAGGAAACAAATTCCCACAGTTAGACTTCATGCAAACTGAGAAAGACTCTGTTAAATAATAGAACTCTTATTTCAATTTTTGCTTTACTTACTTATTGTCCTTATAAAATGCGGTAATAAAGGTTGCACTTTTTATCGAAGGGGTTCACAGTGGTATGAAAATTGTCAAAGGGACGGATGTTAAAAGTTTGGGAAACACTATAATAATAATTTTGAGAAGCACTGTATACTATTAATATATTACATAATAATTCTGCGATTGTTTCCATGATTTCATTTATAATTTGTTATTTGCTTCCCAAAAATATTAGTAAATTTAAAATAAAAAAATAAACGGTTATATTTAAATAAAATAATAGTTTGATACTACTTTGTAAAAAGTAGTTTTTAAATACTAAATTTAATTTAAAATAAAACGAGACAGAATAATATAATAAAATGAGAAGAAATTATTTAGTACTCAAAAATTTCTAGTAATTTTGAAGAGTCGTTTCTATTTATTATTAATAAATTATCTGTAATAATTCAAAAAATGATAAATTTGTTAGTTTGAAAGTGCTATTATATTCTAGTATAAAATGGAACCACTTAGGTAATACAATAAATAAATTTAGTTTTCACTCTTTTTTTTCTACTATTCGTCAATTATTATATGAGTCATATGCATATTTTGGAAAATATTAGATTTAAGAAGGAATTACGATATGTTGAAAGTATAAGAACAATGTTCAATATTCTTACTTTTATATTGTAACTTTAAGTATACAAAAAAATTCGATGTTATAAAAAAGTCTTTACCAAATCCATGTACGTTAACAAATGATTTTATGTTGTCTTTATCATATAGTTGTCACATGCCACGTCCTTATTGACCGGCATTAGGTAGGTGTAAATTATTATTATTTCTAACATATTTATTTGTGTTGCAACTTTTGTGTGATATGTAAACAAAAATGTTATATTTAATACAATTAAAATTTTTTTAATATTTAAAATTCTATAATACAGGTAGACACCACTTAATGCTGCCTCTCTGATTGGCTATAACTCTGTTTTATTTTGATTTGTTGAAAATTAAGATAATCTCTAGAATAGAAATTGTATACATATTCGTATAATTCGTATACCTGTATTCTACTGCTATTTTAAAAGAAATTGGTAATCGCAAATATAACATCTGGTAAATCTTTCGCGGAATAGATTAATTTATAACTACCTCAAAAATTTAGTGCGAAAGTGGGGGGTCTCCTTCAAGTACCTGAACAGCATGGGTTGTATTATTTTTCCTACAAATTTTAAACTAAAATTAACTGTCTTTTTACAAAAATGCAAATTTCTATTAAATCCGACCCCGTTAAAAGTTCTTTTCAATATTTAATCTGTTTTTGGAGTATTCTATTTCTCTATTTATATCAGTACAGGTGCAATAATACAATTAAGACGAATATTTTCCCTCATACAAATAGATGCGAGCACATGATTAAAAAAAATACTCTTTCCAAAATGATGTGACAAATATTTAAATATAAATATTGCAACTCTTAATTTTACGCCACCTTTTAATGTCTGAAACTAAATTTTATTTCAATCATTATTTTTCTATTGTTTGCAGTTGTAAATTTTATTGCTCTAATAAGTGATCTGCAGAACGTTTGGTAATTTATGGTGGTTTTAACGCAGGTATACAAAATTCAATAAGGCCATGCAATATTTGCCGTGTTCGGGTTGGCCTTTGCAGTATAGTACATAAATAACAATTAAAAGACCATGGTTTTAATTGTCTAAAATCTAGCATAAAAAATATTTTAAATGTAATTTAAATTTAATAGTACTCAATATTGTCGATTAATGAATATTTTTTAAATAAAACCAATATAATCAAAATGTATTATAATTTTGAAACATGGAACTATTGTCGTGTAGCTAAAGCCTTTGAGAAAATATTCGAAAACTGTATAGAATGTGCCAATTTTTCTTTTCCTAACTCAAATATTAACATTTTTGTTTGAACTGTACATAATCAATTTACAAAAACTATAGCACTAAATAAATTGTATTTAATAGCTCGAACAAAAGCGCCGAAATTCCCCTTCTTACTACATACTATGTTTTTCGATGAAATTAATTAGAAAAATAAAATATGATGAAAGTTATTTGTTTCGAGCGACAGCGACAATAAAGGATAGGAAATTTAAAAATTGCCTAAATTTCGCCGAGAAGAAAAAAATGCTTAAATAAAACAGAGAACTTTTCATGGATTTAATGGTGTAGATAAAAATGTATTATTCAATTTTTGCAACAGCGCAAAAGCCGAACGAAAAAAGTGGAAACCCTCCACGAAGGAACACTCCATCGATTCATCATCGCTGCGATCCGATTTTTTTTGCGTACGTGCCGGCGACGAGAATAAATCGGGAATGATAGCAGTTTGTTAATTTCTAAATGGACGACGGACGGATGATAAAAAGCGCAAGCAAGAAAAAGCGGAGCGCTTAAAGTGAAGCAAGCAAAGCAACGCAAAGCGATTGTGGATCATGCATTCGAGTAGTTTATTTTGTGAGTAATCAACCAATTAGCGGAGTGGCATTCAGAGAGCCGGAGTCATTAACAACTAACGACCGAGTGCGCGCAGATTACACTTGACTTGAAATAATACAAGCCACATTATCGCCTGTCAAATATATCAACAAAATAATGTCGCCGAAACGTTTCACACACACANCACACACACGCACCGACATGACAAATTGGTCACAACAAATTTGTGAAAAATGAAATAAAATGCGTTTTGCGGGCGCACATTCCGCAAGTTAATTTCCTACTTTACAACAAACAATTTTTTCCTGCTTTTTTATTCTTTCATTTCCTTTTATACGGCACAGTTAATTATCTAATAGCTTTGATTCTCCTTTTTTATGCAATATACATATATATGCAATGCAGACTGTAGGTACGTACACCATTTTCATAAAAAATAGTGTCATCCGCTATGATTATTACAATAGAAATGGATTTAATAACATTATTACATTTGAGTAATTTGAGATTTTAGAGAATTAAATAGGCACGTTGGACGTTTTTTTTGAGAGTAAAGCAGCACATAAAATTGGAAAACAATGGTGTTTGATTGTAACTAACATTCAATGCAGTTATTGTTTCATATTTTATGTGTTACCACATGTGTAATCCAAAATATCATATTATTTATTAAATATCTGCTTTAAATTTAGTAGCTTTTATTCATTGTACCTATTTTTAGTATTGATAAAAGATTCATCCGGACAATTTTAGCTAAACATGTACAGAGTAGCTTAGATTAAACACAAAGAATATCCCCCACTTTGATTAAAAACTGGTTCAGATAGTGAAATTTTTAGAAGCCATAATGCCCTGCACAATAAAGAATTCAACAGTATTTCAGGCTTATTTTTTTTACTTTATTTTACTCAATTATTGCATAAAAAAAATTTAAAGCAGAAAAAAGGCCATTTGCTTTTACTACAAATTTAATGGAATTAAGTTAACATAAGTAACAGAATATGTGATCTCTTATTTCGGCAATGTTCCCTAACATTTTCGAGTCCTCCAAATTATCTGGACGTCATTTATTATGAGTATACCTGAGGTCTAGTATACATAAGCAAACAAACTAATGCTGCAGGAAATAAAAAGTGCCATTAGTCAAAAAAGTTGAAGGAATACCAGATGATATGTTTTCGAACGTGTTGCTCAAATTTCAAGAGATCCTGCAGATGTGTGAAAGCAAAAAATGGGCGAATACACATAATTTACATGTAAGTAATAAAAATAAAAATTAAAAATACTTTTATGGAATATGTATTTTTTAAAAACTATTTAGCTTTGTATAAAAACTTTATAATTTAGAAGCATTGTCAGCTTTTAATTAAAAGTTTTAGAAGGTAATTTAAACTATTGTTAATTTCAATTTAATGGCAAATTTTAAAATTTATTAACCATTCACGTCTAACTTTTAAATGAACATTATTATCACACCTAGATTGTCACTTATATTCGATAAATTGGTTGCAACCATTTTAGCAACTGGTTTCATTACAATTTTTTTTAGTTTGAATTTTATAGCATAAACACATTTCGTTAGTTTGACCGTCCCACATTGTATTTTATATATTGGGAGTATACATTTACATTTTATGTGCAATTAGATGTTTATATTTAATCAGTAGAAAAAATCAAATTATTTAAATGATAATTCATTCCACACACAAAAACATACATAAACACACACACAACGCAACACCGAAAAAACTGAAAATAATCATACAACACAAATGGAATTAAGCAATTATATAATAATAAGTTGAAGGACATGTTCCATCATAAACAATAATCTTGTTTTCTAATTCCAAACACCATCGTATTAAAAATAGTGCTGTATATGAAAGAGGTAACACGTAACGATATTGATTAATGAAAACGGTACTCTTTTGCATATACGAAAACGGCGAACGATAAATTCCTAAACAACAAATCAAAACTAAATCTAACCTGACATTTTATGCATATTTTATAGCAATAATCAACGCGTGAACGTACATTAATTCAAAATATCCTACATATATGTACATAGTATTGTTTTGATTAGTATAATTTTAAAATAATATAATATTGTAGAATGTTTATGCGTTCGTGTTTAGATAGAACGAACGCATGTATGATAATTAAATGTGCAACAATTACGTCTCAGGTTACATGTTGAGTGCACCGCAGAATGATAAATGGCGGCCTAATGAAATATGCATTAAAATATGTGATGATTTTATATGTAAAATATTTTATTATGTGTAAATATTTATTTATGTAACATGTATTTGTTTGTCATCAAACAGTGAAAAAAATCGCTTTTCTATATACCTATATTTATGCTGTTTTATGTAATCTAACGAATAATGCATTTCTCATTTTATATAACATAATATGCGTTTAATATTTATATGCATGTACAAACTTGCTCGATCAAAATGAAAAAGCATTGTCAATTAGAGAAATCTCGAATTTAATAATTTAATTTATCGACTTGTCGGTAGGTAGGTAACTTGCATAAAATGTTTCTTATTTTTAAGTGACTTGTGAAAAAAGCAAACCCGAATCGATGAACAATTATTTGGGCTCGATGCGATATTTCCCGCAGAGAATGAGCGGCCCACCGATCAGGGGGGAGTCCATTATTTTTATGCGTGTTTTCAGGCCGGAGTCCTAGTGCAACATTTCGTCCAAGGAATTTATGACAATTTGATGACTTTGGCTCACTTCTCCCTTAATGCAACTTCTTTGTTTCCGCATGTTTTCCCACCGAATTTACGAAATTCCTTACTTCACATATTTTCCCACTCAAAAACAGTTTTAATACAGCAAATTCTACACACACACACACACGAAGTGGGCCGGTTTTTCAACGAATAATCAATATGGTTTGTTCAAATATTTATTGCTAGCTTTAGCGCTGCAATTAATTTAAGGTGTAAATTTAAGAGAAAATTTACGACGGACCAGACATGCAATTTAAATTTCTTGCAGCAAATTAGATGATCTAATAGGAGTTTAAGCAATATCTATTATTACTAGAAACTTTAGAATGTCTTTGCTTAACATATTTTTTATTGAACATCATAATTTAAGGCCAATATTTTGTCAAAAAAATCTAGCTTTACAAGTTATGTTCTTCAAATTATTCATTTTTCACGTCACTTTCCCATCTTTCCATATTTTTTTGGCTTTTTATTAAATAAGTCCTTCTTTTTTCAATATATGTTTAAAGTGGCTAATACTATTTTAGCAATGCAGGCAATCTTGCTGCTTTAAATTTAGGAAATTCGTTACTAGCATATTTTTTTATTACTATTTCATCAAACCTTTTTAGTTTATTCCAATTTATGTTTTTCAGATTATTCATTTTTTATGTTGCTTTCCTGTTTCTTACAAGTTCACTTTTTTACAGTTTTACAAATTTACAGTTCCGTGTATTAAATTAATTAACACTGCTTTGACACTGCATATTTTTTGTTTGAACTACTCTAATATTTTATTACAATAATCTTTTAGCAACACTATTTATGGTTTTCAGACTATTCATTTTTCATGCTACATTCCTCTTTCCTCAACAACTTTCTTACATTTTTTCCTTAACACATCATGACTTAAGTTAGAATTTTTGGGTACTTTTGGTCGTAATATAAAAATTTACATATTTATCTACGTGCAAATTCTAAAATTGACTTACGTTATTTTGGCAATGCCTGGCATCTAATTCATTTAAATTTCTAAAAAAATTTAAAGCAGAAGGCACAATTTTAAAATTGTATTGACATTTTTAGGGCTTCCCACTTTTGCATCAATCTGACAATTTTTTTTTTCGAATATTTACCAATATTTGTTCAAGTTTTGGACACTTGCAACATGCCAAAGGTAGGTATATTTTCTTTTTTACTATTTTGACATTGCCTGCAATCCAATAAAAGTAGTCATATGCAAACGGTGCCATTACAACATTTTGACTTTTATCAGTGTGATATTTCTCACTGCTCAAATAATCGCCTACCGATTTAGCAATTAATTACAATGGAAACAAATCAGCAATTTGTATTCACTTCAACGCGATGCTAATTGAAATATGCAGACGGTAAAGATTACTAAGTATGTGTCGGACGTCATATCTTCGAGTATCAATGTCATTTACCCGTACATCAAACCAAGTGGTATTGTATCCAGTTGTGTACGATAAATCTAATGAGTAATTAGGGATAGTGCCTGAGTATGGCTGCATATATTTGCGTCTTGTAATTTACTTTGCAATTAGCCATCGATATATAGTTTGATGTAGCAAGCAACAACTTTATTAATTAAATCTGCCTGATATTGATTGGGTATGTTATTCAATTAGGGCTGCAATAAACGCATTTTAATACGGCCGAGAATAGAGACTAGAGGAATAAGTTAGTGGCAAACTACCTATTACATAACCGCTTTGATCAAAAACTTTTGACCACTTTGCTATCAACCAATAAATTTGTAGTTGTTTTGACAAAAACTATGATCTAGTTAGATAAGAGATTTAAAAAACTGTTGGAGCTTTTTAGGACTTTAACAGCGTGAAATAAAAAATGATAAAACTATTTATAATTTATTGAATTGAGAGAAAATGTCTTTGCAAAGATTTTTAATGTATTTTGAAGCTCATCTCGGTTCTCAAACAAAATATTAGTTGCGTCTCGTACCTGAAAAACCTCGTATGTTACGCTGTTCGCATTTTGAGGTTCCATTGTAATTGCAATTTGAGAAAAATAT
Organism: Adinopsis sp. GC000173; assembly: GCA_030264715.1. Classification (NCBI taxonomy): domain Eukaryota; kingdom Metazoa; phylum Arthropoda; class Insecta; order Coleoptera; family Staphylinidae; genus Adinopsis; species Adinopsis sp. GC000173. Next base: position 1,475 of record JARJDW010018335.1, on the reverse strand, counting down.
TGTAAAGGTATATTTCTAGAGCTTAGTAAGTACCTAGTTGTTTGTATATAAAAATAAGTTGTTTTTATTTTGAAACATTTATGAATCTGGTAATACCTTCTAACGCGCACCATGTTTACGCATAAATTTTGGGCACGTAGAAGGCGGTTGATGTTACACAGTCAAAATTCCATTTTAACTGTTTTGGGCAATTAATAATTAGTGTTCGGTTAAATAAAAAAAATATATTATATTGTATTATCGAATAAATTATTCTAACAGTAATGCGACTTTTCGATCGATTAAAAAGCAACAAAAACTTGCGGTCGAAATCAATTCGCGTTCGTCTCGAAAAAAAGCACCGTACGCAGCTAGATTGAATCGATTTCATGTACAAACAAAACTATTGTTTTAAGATCATTAATTACGTAAAAAACGCGTAACGCTATTATATATATAAATAGAAGAAATAATATTCGGCCTAGCTTGAATTTTAACCATTTTCATTGTTAGCGCCGATGTGTTTGTTTTAATCGAGTCAAGTAAAACTAATTACGTCTAACCTGATCTAACCTTAGATGGCGAGATAAAGTAATTAGCGCACGCAAGTTGAAAGAAGAGAGAAGTGAAAGTGATGCAATATTTGCCGGATGTATTACCACACATCGCGCGCAAACAATACGCGATGTATTGTTGGCGCGCGGGCGTTTTTTCGGCCGCCGCTCGACGTAACCCACCAAAACAACACACACAAAAAATACGCACCGTTGCATAAATTAACGGGCTTGTACGCACAATTAGCGCAATTCGCCGACGTGCGTTTGATCGTTGCGCAAAAATTATATAAATTAGACGACCAAATCATCATAATTAACTAACGCCTTTTTTACGTCCTAATCGGCGATCTTTACGTAGTAAGTAACCATAAAAGTGAGGGCAATAAAAATGTTTGTTTGCTGCTGTGTATAATAAATTCTGTGGCGGTTTAAAACAAATATGAGAAATCGAGCGCGATATTAGATTAAAACTAATCGGCGCCCTTTTTTTACTGAACACGACGACGACATGGCGCAATCACACTCTGATGGCGTAAGAACAAGTTACAATTATTCAATTATTTTCAGCACGATTCGAATTCTAATCATATCAATTGCAAATATCACAATGCAAGCAATTTATAAAAATAAATTACCTAGCTTATTATATTTATCAATAAATATATTTTAAAATGGTAACATTGTAAGAGAAAGATATTGTTGTGTATCTACTCAGGCCTTTTATCATAATTAAAAAGTCTATTTTCAACACAAATTACTATTATTGGTATCGATTCAGAAATTCAGTTTTTTCAAAATTACCTAAGATCGTCTTCAAAACTTCACTATATTATAATAAGGCTTCGCAACAAAAAATTGTAGTTTTAGGTTTCGGAACAGTGTTTCCCAACGTGGAATCTCACAGAAGGACAATTTAACTGATAAAAGGAGTAGTTTAGT
>JARJDW010018325.1:0-31775 GCA_030264715.1 Adinopsis sp. GC000173 | reverse complement strand
AAGTTGACCATCGGCAGACCATGATGGGCACTTCGAAGGACAAAGTGAATATCACTATCAAATGCGTTTTTAAAAATAAAATCGACCTACGTGTTCCGAATTTTTAATTAAAGCATCGTGTTTAAAATAAAAGGGTGTTTCCGAACTTACGGAACACACGGTATATAAGTGGTTTGAGGTTACCAATTTACTAGTTTTGTTAGGTCGTCTATGTGATCTTTGTATTTCGCGAATATATAATTAAAAAAGTGCCGCATTTAATAAATACAGTGTCTCTAGTATACCAAATGTAGTTTATTATGCGACCAAAACAAATAACCAATATTAAAACTTATGAGACCAAAATCATGAAAGATAAGTATTTTTTATATGATAATGTTACATTGTGGATACGAATTTGAATCCATAGTTAGAGATTTATATTAGTAGACATTATAAAATTTATAGCACCTGATATATATAATAGCTATACTAATTTGTGCATCGCAGACTTAAGTAGTTAAAATAACAATATTAGTGTTTAAACTTATAAATAAACTACACAAACGAATATAATGTTTAAGTTTTTTATTAAAAATAATTTGTCACATAAGAAATTGAAGTTACCTATCTGTTATGTAAATATATTATATGATTTCCAAGGGAAAGAAATCTTACTATTGTAGTTAATTTAAGTTTGTTGGCTGACAAATGCATGGCATAATTTCGCTTATCAACAGGATGTGTAAATTCGTCGTAAAACAAAGAAGTTGGAACCGCACCTGTAGAAGGGTGTGCCGCCGTACCGCGATCACTCAGCCAAAAATTCCTACCACATCTAATAAGACGTCGCACGCGGCGAATTTAAAATGCGCGCATACGCACACGTATTCCGCTTTCATAATACGATTATCGCCAACAATATAACCAGCATTTGAACAATAATGTCAAGTAAAATTCGATGTAATATAATTAAGTCGTTTTTGTCAAATAATGGGCGCACCAAGTTGGAAGATATAATTAATGGAATGGTTTTGCATGCGCTGTTTGACGATTAAAAAGGTTAATGAACACTTGCGTGGTGACCTATCGCGTTACTTTATTAATGGCTAATTGATTTTGTTGCACAAATCAAAAAATAATCAGCAACTTATTTTACATACAATCGCAATTAGCCTATAACTTCCACTCTCACAATTACAATTTAATTATTTATTAATTAATTATTTGAGGTAGGTAAATATGTTTTTAAAATTTTTACATGTCGCTTAATTTCTTTCAAATAATTGTTAGATATACGAATTTCACTTGTTAATAGCAATTATAGAAATTTCCAGATTTCAATGCTGTAAATTGAAACAATGAGGAAAGTTTAAGACATTTTGTGTGATATTGCAATAAATGTTTCATAAAAAAACGGCTAGTAAATAATAATAATAATAATAATAATAATAATAATAATAAAAAAACTTAAACGATACGCTATTTTTTTAATTTTATATTGAAAATGTTTTAACACGCCAGCCTGCAAAATAACAATTGATATAATTTAATAAATTTGCCATATTTTAATAATTAAATTGAAAATATAATCTTAGTTCAGGCTTGTTTTAATGAAATTGTTGATAACAAACTTGTCATGCATTATAGGAATAATGATAATTATAATTTTAAGCGTAATACTGGTAGGAAAAATTGAGAATCATGAATTAAAGTGTTAATACGTCTTTAATAAATGAGAAGTTATATGCGATTAATTGGAATTATAGCATCAAAACTAAAAAATAAGTGATTTATCATTGATATAGTAATGTTGGTTGCGTTCAGTTGCACGTATAATACGTATAGACTGCAGAAAAAGCGTTCCGTTTCATTCAAACCGTGCAACCGTATCTAGAAATAAAATAATTGTAATAGATTTGATACCTTTAAAGTTGTAGTTTCAAGATTACAGGGGAGAGTTGCTGTTGATACCATTCTGGTTTTCATATTATTTTGATTATTTATGATCCGAAGTTCCAAAAAATATATGCCATGTACGTGTTTTTGCAATAAGATTGAATGTATTTTGAGACCATTTTCTCCAGCTAACTAAGAGTTAAAAAAGAACGTCAAAATCGCAAGTACTCACATATGTTATTTAAATAGATTAGTGTAATGTATGTGTAAAATACGAGTTAAAGGTTTGAAAACTAAAAATATTAATTAATTTAATAAAATTTATGTTTGATAGCAAAAAATGAAAATTCAGCACATTAAAATATTAATAAACATAATATTTTTGTTCGAAGGAAGATTATATTGTAGGATTTAAACACATAGCACGCATTGTTTAATTGCTTAAAGATATATTAATGAAATGCAATAGCTAATAATGCGCATTATACATTTAATGGAACTTACCATTAGATAATCGCAGTTTTAATTTTAATTGCAGACAAACATCTCGCTTTAAGCAATATTTACGCACTTTATTTGAAAGTGGCACCCAATTCCGTAATTTTGTCGTTTTCATTCTTTTCTAAAATATTTAGTTTTAGTCAGCGCAACAAATATTGCGTCGCAATGTTTTTAAGTGAACAAAATACACATTGTTCTATAGCATAGACGTGAGAGTGTGTACGGAACAAACATTCACGAGTTCTCTTTTTTTTGTTCAAATTATCGCAAAAAATACAAAGTAGAAAAGTGTTTTAATTAAAATAAAACAACTTAATTTATTAGCGCAAAAATGAATCCGGTTTGTTTTTGATTTTTATCAAAATCAAAATGATTTTTAGGACAAAGTTCAGAAGAACTTTAGCTCAACTTGTTTATTAAGTACATAACTAGATATAGATATCAAATGGAGTGGAACCTCGATATACGACAATGCAGTATAGGTACAATCTGTATTTAACATCTATTTCATAATATTTCTAAATTTTCCGAGTTATTTTTACTAAAAATCATTAAATTGCATGTCAATTGTCATCATTTTTATAGTTTTTTCGTATATTTTTTATTTTATTCATTGCAATTACTTTAAAAACCTATAAACAAGTCTTTATTAAATATATTAATTGTCTTTAACTGGAAATAAATTAACTTTTATGGGGAAAGTTCTGGAACGGATTAAGGTTCCACTGTAGGTAAATGCTATTTGGCACAATTTTGTGTATTTACGGATTTCATTAACAAACAGTTAATACAACAATAATAAATAACTAAATTGTTGACCTCACTTCACTGTCGCGTATATGCAACGCTGCGCATCTTTTATCGCTTATTGTAAGGTTGTCGCTAAATTGTGTGGCATTTACTACAGTAATTATGACAATTTACTTAGATAGCAACATATGCAATTTGCATTTGGCGCATAATCTGGTAGGAAAGCGCAGCAACTTTCACGCATTCTTGCCGGCATCATTATTGATGACATTTGAAATCAAATTATCGCAGCGATTTGAGCAATGCGATGTGGTGCTAATCCTATTGATAGCATTGATAATTAGCAATTTTATGTAGATTTTATACAATTTCAATGCCTATATGCACCTACATCGACGAAACGTATACCTATATGTATATATTTATGTATATATGTATATAGTGGGGCAAAAAGTGAATTGAGAACAAGCGGAGCCAGAAGACGTGAAAGACTCAACATTTACCATCTGTTGGTGTTCGGGCTCGGAAGTCTCTCCTCGTTGACGACGCGCACGTTCCGCAACAATTGTGATAACGTGTTTTTCTTTTCTCCACGCATTTAAGGAATTTAACGATTATTTTTTCACGTAAGTTTTATCACATACTATTACTATTTAAGTTTCAAATTTCCAACGTAAATCAATTATCGTAATTAGTACTAATTAGTCGCGTATAATCGCAAAACGCTTAGGGTTAGATTTAATTACTTTAAGAAATATTGTATTTATATAGAATTTTTTTTGAATACAAGGCAATTATAATTGTTAATTAATAAAAATAATTATTCTACAGTAGTAGTTTCATCGGGCAATGCTTTGTGTTGAATATAATTTTATTTTTGATTAATGAATTCTTTGAATAAATTTGAAGACAGTCGGTTGGAAATAATGTCATGCATGGAGGGTTGGATGAGCTAATTGAAACGAAAACGCTATACTTTTATACAACCGTAGGGCTTTATAATTTAAAAATACTACGCACCAAAAAATAATTGTTTCAATATTTAGGTAGTGTTTTTTAAAGTACAAGAAAAGTATTTATTACCTGCATTAAAGATAGCCTAAAAGTTACGTGTATGCTTATTTTCTCGAAATAATAATTTTTTAGGTATAATTTGTTGAGAGTCAAAGAAATGTAATTGAGATTATTAAAAAAAGACTCTTTTTACTGAAAAAAATATTAATTTTCTATGTAAACATTAATTTCTATCCAAAAACTGCAAAATAATGTATGATATTAGCCAAAAATTTGAAGTGATTTTATATTTTAGGAATTATAATAAAATTGACAAAATTTGGTAGAGCTATATTTTATAGAGAATCAAAAGAAGATAATTGAAAAAAGAGCAAAATAACTAAATATTTATCTATATATAGGAAATTTGTATTAATCAATGCTTTCTGGAAAATTAATTACTTTCACCTTAAATCAGAATGTTTCTAAAAACTGCAAAATAATGTATACCTAATATTGCACTGGTCTTTCTGATAGTGCATTTAATATAAAATTGAATAATGTATTTGGGAAAGTTATTTCTAGAATTTCTTTAAAATGTAGTTAGATTTAATATTATTTTAAGACTATATTTTTTTCGGGGCAATTTTTACGCATGTCAAATATTAATTAATATTTAAAAAGCAGAATTTTATTATTTTAGAGAAATTGTTTCACACAAGAAGGTATTAAGAAAATATAGCAATTTTATTGCGATAATAATATTTGACAAAAAAAATATTGTAGGAGTATAATTTATTTATTTATAAACATTTATTCATTAAATTGTGACATAATAAATTTAAGATGCTCATAGATCACAATACTGGTTGCACATGTTGCTTTGATATTGCCATAACGCAGTTCTTCTTGTCGCGCGATAAAATTTTAATTAACTTTGCACGTTTCATTGATAATTTTACTTATCTAAATAAATAAAAGGTGTACATACAATAAAAATAAGTGCATACAATGGCACCAGTTGTAATAAAATCTTATTGAAATATAATAATTCAAGTATGTATTAATTTTTTTCTGTATTGTTATGATAAAGGTTACATATAAAAATAGTATCATAATATAATAACAATAAAGAGAGAGACATTTATAATACAAAAAAATACGAACAATATAAACTACTTATAAAATATCACCATTGATCTTTATCTTGATTTTATTGAAAAATTTTAAATTGTTAAAAAATAATTAAAGATAAGTTGATATTTATTTGAATGAAGGTTTTGCAAACAATGACCATATTTGTTTACTTCCATATACAATATTTACTTAGGAGTATTGATATTTCATAACATTTTAAGATATTTCCAATTAATTTCTTTCAAATTTCTTGCTTTCTCACAATAAAATAAATCAGAATATGCCTGACCTATAAAAATAATTAAATTGATTTTAATTATTACATATATTGTCGCTCTGCAGGAATGAGACATAAAGTTTGTTGGTTTAACTGCAAAGTGAAATTATGCTATAGCATTTCAGGTTTCGAGCGATGGAATTGCAAAAAATATGATTCATTCGAAAACGCCAATTTTAGAAAACGTTTTCTAATAGCCTTGCATAATGCATTAATTACTTTTACGAATTTTAGATAAAAAAAATTCATTACAATGTGGGTGCCATATTTTCGAACAAAAGCGAAATACGAATAAAATTAGTCACCTGTTCTCAACTTTCAAAAACTAGGTATCTATAAACTTATTTAATTACATGTGTAACCTTGCAACATAAACCTAGTAAAATACTACATTGGCACATTTGCATAAAATGCTTCCTATATTATTCGAGGCGCAATGAGCATGTTTTGTCTTTTTATACGTCAAGCGATGCTAATTAGAATTGAATTGGATGATGATGTGCAATAGTAGATCTTCTCACAGGCAAAATGTATAGATATATATAGGTACTAAAATCATGAGCTGTGAAAAATGAAAAAAAGGCCATGAGACGCTTTTGTGAAGTCATAATAAAGCTATTAATTATTAAATAGATAAATATAATAATCTCTCACAAAACTATGTATAGTAAATTAATATTATTCATTAAAAGAATGTTATTTAATTTAGTTTTCGTCGAAAACGAGAAACTATGAAATTGTAATGCCGTTGCTTGATATAATACTTAATTATGGGTGTTAATTAGCAATCGCAGCGCGCACAGTTGATTAATTTACGATGCAAACCATTCATCTTTTGAGTGAAATAATTATTAATAAGTCTAAAACGTAGATAAAAATATTTAAGATTTGAGTATAGTTGTTAATATTTTGTAATTACATAGAGAAAACGTGTAGTAAAAACAAATTATTTTTTAATCATTTCGATTTGTTATTAAACATTAACAAATTTGTAATTTTTGCTGCATTAACTTTGTAATTTTTACAGCAAATTATGTTTAATTATTTGTCAATTATGGTTTCTATAATCAAGTTTAATGTAAATTTCCGAGCAAAGAAAGTTTAACATTTTTTGCATTGTTGGTTCATTTTCCAATACAAAACTAAACACCTATTAGTTAAAATATTCAAAAATTGTTATTGGATGCATATTTCCAGCAATATCAATAGAATAATATATTGATGCTTTTGCCACAGTTATGAAAATACGATTAATAAAAATGAATTAAAAATAAAAGATCGAAAAATGTGGTCCTCCAAGTTTTGATGCAGCGAAAGTTGCTTAAAGAATGAAATCCATTTATATATGCAGACTCACAATAATAAGTAGCAATCATATTTGTAATTAATTGTTTCAATTTAATAATGAGTTGCATTTTTCATTTAATTTATTTACTACTATTACTTTGAAACAAAGTTAGAATTACTTTATTTCAATATGCAAACCCGATAAATCTAAAATAAATAAATAATTCTTCTCATTTTAATAAGAATTTGAAGTTTGTTTTGTAAAATATCAATATATTATACATAAATAAATATTAGTTTTATCGGCAGTTAAATTTCCATATCATGCCCTTATTTGTGCAAATATTTTACTATATTTATGAATGAAATTAAACACAGACAAACTTTCTAAATCGTTTGCATTTATCGATGAAATGAAATAGTTCAATCGATCATATAGAAATTGCGAGGAGGGAGGCGCGCACATTTTTTTATATAATCACATCCCGTTCGTATAAATTTCGTCGCCGTCTGCAGGCAGCAATTGCATAATTTTCATTGAAACGTGCGTATTGAGTGGAGTCCATCATCATCATCGGCGCACATACTCGCCACGTGAAATCATGTCTGAAATTGAACAAATTGATTTGAGGCGTTCGAGCAGTGAAAGTTTTTTTTATTTTTATTTCATTCCTGGCTGGTGTAACTTTGCACAAATATTCTATTATTTTGCTATAAAATTAATGAGAGAGAAGGAAAAGTTTCTTTTGATAATGCTTGTCGAGTGTAAAAAAAAATAGAAATGAAATTGCTTTTTTTACTATTTACGAGTTTGGAATCGTATTTACAATGTTGTAATTGCCTGCCAATGGAACAATCGTCTTGGTAAAGTAATGTTTTGAATGAAATGAAAAGTGAAAAAGTATTTAGGTATGTACTAAGAAATTGGAATCAAAAGCATAGAATAAAAATTAGTATGCAATAATTCAAAATTGCATTGTCTTCATACAATTTGGAAAAATTTCATAAAATTAAAGTATAATATTTTAAATGATTAAGACTGAGTTATTTGAAAAATATGTAGGAATTGTGTATAAATTTGGAAGTTAAAAATAATGTTAATATTGAAGTTAGAATACAAGAAAATCACAATGAAAGTATTCTCAAATTTCATACGTGTTGCGATCATCAAATCAAAAGATTATTTAAGTAAATTTATTATTAAAATTAAGAATGCTTTTAAATTCAATCAATTAAATCATGGAATCTGCATTTGTAGGTATTTCGTTTCATCACTCTATATGCCCATGCTTTGAGTAATTTTTAAGAATTGTAGAAACACAATTAATTAAATCAAATCAAATTTAAATAAGAAAAAGAATAGAAAGAATTTGAATTTGGTTAATATCTATATAGTGTAGGTAAATTTATTAAAAAATTGGTAAATGTGTATATACAAAATGTCTTTTTGAATTATCATTTGTCTATTTATATAATTTTACTATATTAGTTACGTTACCATAATTATTGACATAACTTTAGTCTAGTTAGTTTAGCCCAAATTAGTTGTGCCTAAATTTCTGTATAAAGTCATTTACTCGTTAGATATATTATAATATAATGTAAGTTTACACAGTTAATGTAAGTAGGTAACTGTTGTAGATTTATATCCGTTTAATGATTTAAAATTATTTTAATTGTTATTACACTACAATATAACTTATAGATGGTAGAATTACATCACACTAGCCAAGGCTTTGATTTAACATTGCTACATATTTGATTATACATTTAAACGTTAAACACTCGCTTAACGTGCAATGTTATAAAGACCTCATTTACTTATAGGTCTAAACTAGTTCATTAAGATGTGGAATGCATGCATCTATCAATTATATTAAAATGCAATTTCTCATACATTTTGCAAAATAACTAATTACAATAAAAAATCATTTAACATCCATGTGCTATTGTATAATAACAATATAATAGAAATGTAGAACAAATTATCCGACAACGAACGCATAATTTCAAGAGCGTGCAAGACGAAATGCATCGTACAGCGTTGGTTTTTCTAGCCGAATTATCAATCGTAACTGTTTTGTACGTTTATACATACTTGTATATTATGCTTTAATAATAACGCATCGCGCTTTTTTTTAAATACGTTCTTACATCAATAAAATGCATGAGTAAGTTTAAAAATGCACCATTCAGATACTATATAATGGTATGTGTTTTAGAAAGCAGTGCATTGTAATAAACACTTTGAGTAATCGACGAGCAATTAAAGTAACACTCTTTTTATTTTAACACAAAAAAAGAAATTTATTTTCACCGGTATTTCTTACACACACACATCCACACAACGAGTTGTTATCGAATGATTTATATTTAATAACGAATGTTTTAATTTAGCGAAGCTAATTCATCTGTATAGCAAACAGTTTTTTGCTTTTAGAAAATAAATAGGTGTTAGCTATAGTAATTTTTCATAGGTTTCCTTCTATTGACAATAAATTTTCACTTAAATCGTTTAATGGACACTTATGCGGTCACTAAATGATATTTCTTACTCTACAACTAATCATATTTTCTTGATCTAAACATTTTCACAGACTTATTAAGTATTCACATTTTACTTGCCACATTAATGAAAAGTGCATCAAATAAAGGGTGCAACTTCTGATGTTTTTAGAAATAGAAAATCATATCTTCTTAGGATAGACTCGTTGTTGCAAAGTTGACTTATTATAAATTATTATTTATTCTTTATTCTTTTGGAGTCCCTTCACTTCTGGAGTTTGAGGCGGCCACTTTGAAGCGCCTAATAGTGAATCCTTTTTCTTACTATGATAAAGTGTATACTTTTGAAGATATTATACTTAGTAAAAACGATACACATGTCCAAATGTGACCAGAGAATGATAAGGCTTCTATAAAATTCCGGAGTTTAAGGCTAAAATGGAAACCAATAACAAATTTAATACAAATATGATAATTCTTGTATAAGATTCCGGAGTTTAGGCTTAGAATGAAAATAAATAAAAACTATTGAAATTTTAAAATAAATTTCGAACAGTAGTGTCACTGGTGTAACTATATAATTCAGCTTCAATTATTTTATTTAGTTTATTTAGTTTTTTTAAACATTTACGTTTTTCCTTCTTATTATTACCTTGTTTTTGCCCCTTTTTCACATAAAATGTAAAGTTTTTGTTGGAATGCCATTTTCTTCCATCCATTTAAACATTCTATTATTCTTCTAGCAACATTATTCCAAAGATATTTTTTCTTAGAAAGCGACAAAACTAGTCAGACCGGCCCTGGATACATTTCAAGATATGCTATTACAATACTCTAAATTTGTTGAAAGGAACAGGTGGTATTTTGAGGTTGCGTAGCAAAATTATCTGTCATTGACTTTCAAAAAACAAAATACAAAAGCACTCGATTGCAGATTTAGAAATTGATAATACTCCAGTTTAACTTTCTTTTATAGACATTATAAATCTAATTGTTTTTCAATATATGCTCTTATTATTTTTTAAATGGCAATTGTAGAGAACCAAACACTTATTTTTGAAATTTAAGAGCATTGTGCAATCATTTTTGTTTTTTTGTAAACCTAGATGCTATGTAATGTTTTAATTAAAAGTAATTAGTTATGAATTTATCTAAGATTGTAATTAGTGCTTTATACCCATCTAGTGTGGGTATTAGATTTTGCAAACATCTCGACGAGAAGATGTTAGGAAATGGCATGAAATTTGGGTAATTATGTAAGTCATATAGCGATATTAATCTACTTTGCGTTTAAAAAAATTAATAAGGCGTAGATTGAGCATGATATGTTTGCTTAATTGTTTTAAAAATACATTGTTTCTTAGCATTTATTTATAAATTAATAAATTTAATCGTATAATTTGCCACTAAATACAATTAGTCTTGTTTATGCCGTAATTAATAGGTGTGCAACAATAAACAAAATATTTGAATATAAACAAGTGTAACTTTTAAAGTATTATATGCAATAGTAGATTATTTATATAGGTATGTGTAGCTTAAGTATGGAGAAGAAGAAGTAATGTAGAAAATTGCGCCCAATTTACACTATAAAGTGTTTTCGCTAAAGAAATTTTACTGTTATGATTATAAATCATCAACGCAAACATTTAGAATAATGGCAGGTTGCATTTTGTTTTATAATTTATTAAAGATTTTTTAGTGAGAATTGCAATTAGAATGATACACTGCAAGTATTGTTAGATTTTAAAAATATTGATTAAAAAGTGCGCATATTTTTTTTGTTTACACGATTGCTCGTCTAATCGTAAGTGCGGAGTATTATTTATTGTAAAAGGGTCCGGTCAATCGGTTGCTTTTATTGATGATAAATGGCTATATTAATTGTGGATGTATCATTAAATTACTCCTAATACTGTACTTTTAATTTTTAAGTTATTAGCTAACCTAGTTTGGATGTTTTATGATCATCATCATCAACAGAGTGTATTGTGAGGAACAAAATAAATTAACAAATTTGAACACATTTTCAATAGCATTTGAACAAAGTGAATTTTTCTAACTTTTCGATTCAATTTCCTATATACATTATATAAAATAATTATTTACTTTGTGAAAGAATCATAAAAAAATGTTAGAAATCAGTAAATTTGATGAGTGTGTGAATTTAAAAAATCACCAATTCATTTTTTATAATAAATACAGAATTATTTTAATATTTTATGAAAATAAATCGGGCAAACAACATTGTTTATTTAAGAACAGTAAAATTTAATATTTAATGAAAAAACTTGTCATGTAGTACCTACTTAACATACTGTACTACATTGTTTCTAAACTGTTTAGTATAGTTGAATATATTTTAATTTCAATTTGCTTGAATTTTACGACATCGGTTGCGGATAAACGGTTTGCTAAAGTCACACACTGGTAAAAATTGTATAGTAGGTACAAGTTGAAAAAATATTGCTAAAAAAAATGAATTCCATTCTTTCTATACAAATAGTATTTATATTATTCAAATTAAGTTAAAAAAATATTCAGGTAGGTTTCAGAAAACGTTGATGTACTAAAAAAAAATGCATAAATGTTTTGATTTGCTATTGGAATTCAAATAAATTTATTTTTAATCTACATTGTGTCTATTATATATAATATAACACAAAATATTAAAAAAATTTTCTTAATTCTGCAATTAATTCTTACATAAGATCTATTTGAACAATTAGATTTAGTAGGTAAGTAAATACGTTTAGGGCAATATAGTTTATATTCCAACTAATTCATATTCAATTATTTTTTAAATTTGATATAATTAAATCGGGTAATATTAAAAAAACATTGCCATTTAAACACACACAATAATGTTCGATGTAAATACTTTTTAATATGTGGGCACTTTAAGCTAATAATACATTTTAGAAAGGAATTACTTGGACAAAATTACACGCATTGCATACAATAATGATAATAAAAAAAAGGTGATCGCTTTACGATCTTTACAATCGGAATAAAAATGGCAAGGTTGGCATAAATAAAGCGAGCGAACGGCCGGCGTGTGTGTATATATGGGAAATTGCTGATTGATTGGCAGACAAGAAATTATGCGAATTTATAAGCGACGAGTGAAGTAAGTAAGTAAGTAAGAGAGAAAAAAAACTCTAACTTGTTGAATACTTGTGTAGGTCAGGATGGATAAAGTTAAATCGGTCAAAAGAGTATAACGGTATTTTACTCCTTCTGGCTTGCTCCACTTTAACTACACACACAAACAACTCGTGTTGGAGGTGTCGTCGTCGTCGTCGTCATCGTCATCGTTCAAAAGCAACAACTATTAGCATTTTTTACCATCGCGATTTAATATTCAATACGTCTGTCACCTCTGACTTTACTACGCAATTCGACTTTAATATTTAAGAAACGAACTGTATGTATGTACGCAGACAGCCAGCAACTGTACTATTGTTAAGTATTTTAATAGGTTTCTTAAAAAACAATTATAAAGTGTTTACATAAGATGTACAAATAACTGCAGTATACGTTCGCGGTGTAATTGTTGTCTAATTTTTGTTGTGTGCTGTTGGAAATTTCATCGTGCGATTATGCAATCGTTACAAAAGCTTACTCTTGATGAACTTTTGTAGATAACGTTCCAGATGCTGAGATAATTAAGTCGTTTTTCTTCTTCTCTTTTGAAAAACAAAAATAATGTTTTGTAAAGCTACAATTAACAAATGTGGATATGTTTATGGCTAATGTAGGTAATAAGTTGAAAAAAACGTGGTGTTGGTATAGAGACACAATGTCGTATGAATTTGCATTTGTTAGAAAGCACCAACTTGCAATTTATTCGAATGTAACTAATATATTATAAAGAATATAATTCTTAGAGAGATGTCAAATTTCATTTTATGTTAATTTAAATCAAATTTGGTACGATTGCCTACTTTTTATTTATTCAGCGCCCAGTTTACTGTTGTTTATTATTGAACTCATCGTTCTTTTTTTGATCGAGTGAAATGACAACAATTTAACGATCGATTTAACTATGTTTTATTGAATATTTATTTATTTTAGTGCGTCAAAATTTATTAGTTGTAATTATAATTTATTCAAAATTACTAATATTTCATGAAAAATGTAATGTAAAATCAAGATATATGCAATTGTTATTTTATCATAGACAATTAATATTACCAGTGATTGAAAAGAGACAAAAAGTTTGGTATATAAAATAATACGTGTTATAGTAGTAGGCTACTTTATGTGTTGAAATGAACTCTCTAACAAAAGGACTAGCCTCCAAATATGATAGTTATACACAAATATTTTACACTTCACACACAGAATATATAAGTCATGTCAGTAATATGGCTTGCTTTTTTAGTAACAAGTATTAAATCATAAAGTCATTTTACATCTACAAATTTACAATCTTAATCGAACATTCTTATTTTTTAAGGTCTGGTTGACAAAGAGTCCAAATATATTGTATTAAATTACTTTTTTACAGGTTCATATAGAGAAATACATAATATTTTAATTTTAGTCAAATTTTGTCTGATATACGTATATTTTTTAATTAAGTTAATCTTCAATATTTTAAGAAAAGTGAAATGACAATTATTTTATAGGAACGCATTAAATGGAGCATAGAACCATCAAAACACTTTAAGAATTGAATTTTGAAACCACTAATTTATTGTATACCTACTACAAGTAGGTATAATTAATTATCTTTTAAATTCATTTTTTTAGTTGGCATTAAAATAAGTCTAAAAAATATATAAATTCCAACACCTTTAACTTGACATTTGTTTCGTAAGAATATTTTCTCTTTACTTTTAATGTTTTTTTTTTACTTGAATAAACTTAGATATCATAAATGGTGTCAGGAAACACATCAATTTTAACAGATACGTGGATTATTACTATAAAAATGTCACTAGATTTATCATTGCCAGATTTTTGTAATAAGTAATCTTTTCAACTTTACAATTGTTTAAAGATTAAGTAACTAATTTGACAAAATTTATGGCACATATTTTCGTATGATATCCATATTAATAGCGTAATTGCTGTTTTTGCAAGCCTCTATCTGTAGAAAACAATGGTTCCTGTTTTTAGATACCATAAATGGTGTCAGAAAACACATCAATTTTGACAGATACATACTTTTATCTAATCTTTTCAACTTAATAAGTGTAAATAATTATTTTTGCAAAATTTATGGCACATATTTTAGTATGATATCCATATTAATAGCGTAATTGCTGTTTTTGCAAGCTTCTATCTATAGGAAACACTGATTCCTGCATTGCAGCGTATATTAATAATGTAATAATCAGCTTAATTTATTATACAGAATACAAGTGTGAATTTCCAACTAAAATCGTACGTATTCAATAATTATCGAAGGTGTAGGCTCACTCAATTGATTAAATTTATTGCCCATATTTTACTATATAGCGGCGATTTTATTCATCATTACAACTGTGATTTTCTCTCAACTTATTATTGATAAATAAACAAACCGAGTTTAATGTTAGTGTGTTACGTGCGTATTTTATCAGATGAATTGTTTGTATGTTCCGTGATAAAATCGTTCCCATTTCTATATAATTATTGAAAGCTTTTTAACGCTTCATCGTCGTCCGTCGGTATGAGGATGCACATTTTTCAAATTAAAGCATTGTCGCCTTGCATGTGGAATGTCAACTAAAATACGCTTTGTATGCAAGTATTTAAATTGCACTTTACATTGCATGCATGTATGTGTACAAGATTTTAGTGGGTTTTGTGACCCACGCATATTTTACCATCTTTCTTTTTTTGTTAACTCGTTTTTATTTTTCGTTTTTGGTGAACAGTTTATTCACCTCGCTCGAAAATCATTACTACATTGCTAATTAATGTTTTCAATTTAACGTCTCTAATTAAATTGTTTAATTATACGGCTTACTTGATCTATAAATATTAAAGTTTCTTCAAATTTAATTCGAATTGGAGTTTTTAGAAATCACATTAAATTGCAAATCGGCTGCTCGACATTTAGTTAGTTATGAAGCGCATTTCATTGCAATACCTTTAAATTGATAGATTGTCGATTATATCGAGCAATATTTATTTACGTTGCATAATTTGCACTATGCCTAATTTTTTTTATCTCAACATTTTCCCAGACTTATTACGGATTTTTGCAATTTTATATTTTAAAATTTCAAAAATTAAAGAAAAGAGATCTATATTTATGAAGCTAACAAGCACTTTTCGATTGCCATATTGATGATAAATGAATCAAAATAAACGCTGGAAAATGTGAAATTTTTAAAAGTAAATAATCAAATATTAGCTTTGTATCAACAAGACAAATTTTACTGGTTACTGACCAGTTGTCGATTTTATAATCTGAATTCCAATCTTCAATGACAATGATCGTCAGTCCACCAGTAGATAACTAATCAGAAATATTTTACTACAACAAATTGACGCATCAGATCGCATGATGGGACGATTTTCACTGATTTCCATACTGACCTCTGACTGATAATCAATTAGAATTGTTCTGTTAATAGAAAACTATTCTCAGCATAAATTCACTGTACTATAAACATTTAGTTATGGAGCGGATTTCATTGCTATTGCATTTAAATTGATAGATTATCGATTATTATTAATTTTTGATATGAACAAAGAAATTTCTGTGCTAATCATGAACAATATTACTCTACGTTGCATAATTTGCACGATTTCCTTTATTTTCAGCAATTTGTTGTACTGTAATTGCCTACTAAAATCACATATTTGTTAATTTGAAGGTTATTCGTATGGAACACGACAATTACGGACAAGGCACTACAAGTAGGTTATTAAAAATTACACAATAAAATACAGCGGTTGTATTGATTTATAATAGATATTTGAAAATGTGCATTTAGATTTTATTGCAAGACCCACACTATATAATATAAAATTATGAAATTCTCTCTCAAGTCGTTTTCTTGTTGTTATTATTTAACAGTTTAAAACGGTTCAAACATTTATAAACCGCCTGCCATTAAACATAATTTAACCAAATTTTGAATGTAACTTTTATGTTTTCTTACACTCCACGTTTAATGTACCCGAAAGTACGAATAATTGCAATAAACAGTTTATTCAACTTGCTTTTTTCCATTTCAATATATCATTAAGTAACTTTTTAAATACTAATAGAAACAGCAACAATTTCAGTTTTATTATTAAAAATTCTATATATCTTTTCATCAAATTTGCGTTATTTTTTGAGTAAATGTTTAAAATACAGCTAATAACCTTTTTTGCAGTTGGTTTAAACATAAATACATTCCTATTTAACTTAATCAGAAGACTTAAAAAATGTGTATATGTTTTTGAAAATTGTACAAAATGTAAAAATTAATAAAAACAGAAATAATATTTTTGTGGAAGAGCACAAAATGCTACTTAATATAGACACGAATGAAAGGAAATTGGTGGTTTGTAATTTTATTAAATAATTATTCTTGATTGATTGATTGGTTGATTGACGCTATTTCTATTTAGAATTCCCTTGGTGAGAGTAAATTCTGTAATATAGAATGAGAGGATTATTTTTATATTAAAGATTCATATTATAAGTGCTTTCGAAAGATTATTTAAAAGTCTGAAATAAAGATCGAAAATTTGCATCTTGCTAGACTTGACTACTAATCCCTAATTTTGAGCAAAAAATTGAAAAATTGGATTCGTTGAATTCACTCGTGTATACGAAGCCAAGGTGGACATTTAAACGATGTGCTATTCAAAACATAAATGGTATTAATTGAACTTTAAGATAATGCAAAAAGTTTCCTTATATCTGCACTGACTTCTATTTTATTTCATTTGAATAAAACATATCATCCTTATTGGAACACCCTTTCCAATATGATATTATGATAGATTATGTAGTTGCACCAATATATTTAATACAAAAAATGATTTGTGAATAAAAAATATACTTTTATCATTTATTATGGATTCAGTTCTTATTTTACATTTTAATGCGCTATATTAAGCAAAAGGACTATTCCGTGGTCATTAACCATAATTATCATTTGCAAATCAATGAGGCACACGCGCCACGCACTATTTGTCACCACAGCCTTGACATTGCATGCTAGTAAATCAAATACACACCACTTATCCTATAAAATCGCATTCTGGAAAGCCAATAATTCAAATGACGCACACCTTCGATTACGATGAGTGACACAATCGTCGCATGTTGTGTCCACAATGATTGCAATTACCATTGGGCAATCAACGCGACTTTATGCGTAGCCTTTCAATTTAACGACTTCGAACGCCGAGAGATGCGTTTTTGTTCTTCAATTAACATGCGCCGTTTTTAGCGCACTTTTATTGCGTGATTGCACGTTCTGGTATAATATTATTTTTTTATTAATAGAACATTACAACATCCACATCATTCATCGTGTGTGTGAAACAATGATTCAATTGTGTTTTATTAATTCTTGTGCGCTGTGAGGGAGAATTTGCAATCAACTTTCCAAACACATGCATTTAATTTATTTTCAGCGCGTTTGATTTTATTCGCTCACTTCCTAATACGCTTATCGTTTTAATTTTTATGTGATTTTAGCAATGCAATTTAAAATCTTAAATGTATAGATTGACATTTAATTTTATGTAGAATTGTAGATGTAGTACAATAAAATGTAATTATGATGTAAGTAAATAATATTTACCGCAAATATTTCATCAAAGCGTTGCATGTATGAAATAAGACATTTTCATTCTTAAGACAAACAAATAATAAATATAAACAGAGAGAATTATATATAGAAGGAATGCAAATTAATTACCATAATATTTAGTGTTACAAGGCATAAACTCATTAATGATTTGAAATTACTTTGTGAATACAAAAATTGTAAAATAATATAAAGTCTACGATTTTAAACCATGTGGAAGACATTTAGTCTACACCTTGCCATTATAATCATCACATGTTTGCGACAAAGTCTGTCGTAACTGTTCCACCAGAATCAGTTTATCCTCTTCAAGCTGTTTGGCTATATAGCACTAGAAATTTTGTAAATTCAAAGGCGGCGAAATTTTTCCCAATCACACGTTTATGGCGACATTCTTTGTCGATCTGTATTAATTTGTTTCTACGTTTGATAACCATACCCTTGCTCTCAAAGTTTACTTATTATCCGAGGTCCCAGTCATTCCACAAATACCAGTTTTTCGTCTTCAAACTATTGGAATATTGCTGATATGAGGCCAGGTTCTTTCGTACGACCGCCAAAACATTCCTATTGAAACCCGACATTGAGTACCATACTCTTGTCATCAAAGATCACTTAGTATCCGACGTGATTCGCAGTTATTCCACAAACACCAACTTTTCGTCTTGAAATATTGCTGATGTTGTCTGAAAACCAAAACATTGCAATGCACACCTCGACGTTTTCAAGACTTTTGTCCGCAACGATCATTACACGTTTACAACGACGTGCTTCGACGCTTTTCCACCATTAGCTGTTCCGTACGCTTGTCGGAATATTTGTGTTCGCACGCGGCCTTGAGTACCATACCCTTGCCCCCAAAGTTCACTTGCCATCAACAGGTACAATCATCGTTTAATTGATCAATCAACAAATCAATTTGTCATCCAAGTTGCATCGTATCCACATTCCCAAGCATCAGCTTTTCGTCTTCAAACTACTCGAATTCATAAATATGCGGCAAATTAATGTAAATTTAATTAAATTAACTAATACATATAATTAAATTAGGTACGCAGTTTCAACGAAACATTACATTCACATTCCAACATAATACGCAGCAGAATATTCATATCTCGTGCAAATGTCATTCATTCAACACACAATTCGATTCACTCCAATAAGAAAATCCAACACCCAATAATAAACAAACGCAATTTTAATGCAAGTGCCATTTGTTTGTTTCGCTTTAATCCTCTAATTCTGCGCGACGAGCTAAAAATTGTACAGTTAATACTGATTTGGTTTTAATTTGCAGCGTAATTAAATTAGTATATTATTAAAAAAAATGCATTAGACAGAAATGTTGCACATCAATAATAATAAATAGCAAAACAAACAAAAATCTAACAGTTGTTTTAATAATTTAATATAGCATAGCATTCAAAAACGTCAAGCGTAGTTTCAAGACTTAATTATATTGTATAAAATTTTTTACACTCGGAAATATTCTCGATTTGTATGAAACAATGTTTTATTATGTTTTCCAACAACGAAATTTGTTTGCCGAAGAAATTGGATTAATTAAAAATGTATTAAATAAATAATAATTATTTTTGAATTTGCTACCGTCTCATGAGAATTCAATAATTATTTTAAATTAATAGACATAATAACAAGCGACAGGTAGTTTCACATGATTATTTAGTAATAATATACGACTTATAAACTAATTAGACTTAAACAATTTGATACAGAAAAAAATGTAATAGTTATAAATATTTTAACCTTTGCACAACAACCTTTCTGCACCCACAAAATGATCTTTCAAATTGACATTTTGCATTGTTGTTGCAAGCAAACGTTTCCTTCAAGATGCAATATCGAACACAAAACAGTGGAACAACAATATTTTGTGTCTTGTATTACAAAATCGCTTTCCTCCGACTTGTTGGGAGGATTTTCATTGTACTACCTAAAAAATGAAAGTATAAAGTGATTGATTTACAAATTGCATAATTGCAGCTCCATTCCATTTAATTAATTGTTTATTTGCATTTTTCAGGTGTCATCATCGCCATTCAATGAAAATCGTAATAATCGAGTGAAAGTTGATGCAACAACCAACGCGCGCCTAATAAGCAGCAAACAACGAGAGAAAACTTTTTTTTTATTAATTCGCTCGAATGATGTGAGAACAAATTCAATCTTCTTCAATCCGAAAAGCATTGTAGCTCGGTAGAAAAAAAGTTGTAATACAATTATTGCGCTATGTGTTAAAGTTTCACATTTGACTAATGTTTCAACCTGGATTATTACGTTCACATACAACTACGCGTACGTGTTGAAAAGTGTGAAGAAGAAGAAGACGAGTTAGCGAGCGCTAAAATTCTAACTGTGTTTTCATCCAGCGCGCGCGAAACGTTTATCCGGACGAGCGAACGCGGCTTGTGCCTGTCTGAACGCATTTATCATTATCGCTAATTGCTGTTTATGTAATGGTTTAAGCAAACAATGACAGTTTCAATGGACCACAAGAATGGAAGAAAATCCTCATGGGATTCTCGGGTGAGTTAATTGATTTTTCAGTACGGTTATGGTTGTTAGAGAAGAAGTAATCTGCACTGCAGTTTTTTTATCTTGCATACATTATCGCATTAGCGACAAGACGCGCTTTGTTTCGCTAATTACTGAAATGCGCCCGATGGCATCGCACCAAGTTACATCATTAACAATTTGTTTGCTTGATGAAAGTGTGCAGTTATTGAATATTTAACGGTTTGATATGATTAATTACAGCTATTTACCGCGAGTAAATATAAGTTAAGTAGCTGTTAAAGACATAATAGACGCATTTATTTAACGCAATGAAGGAAGAGAGCGATGT
This sequence comes from Adinopsis sp. GC000173, assembly GCA_030264715.1. Taxonomy (NCBI): domain Eukaryota; kingdom Metazoa; phylum Arthropoda; class Insecta; order Coleoptera; family Staphylinidae; genus Adinopsis; species Adinopsis sp. GC000173. The sequence continues at coordinate 10,825 of JARJDW010018325.1, read as the reverse complement.
AATTATTGTTCGTATATACTTACGTTTGTTTTTATGACACCAACCAGACAAAAATGCTGTATTAGGAACATTTAATAGTATAGGCAAGAATAGAATTTCTTTCAACCTTTCATGTATAACAACAACTACCGCTTTTTTAATATTATATTTATGTGAAAACTTATGGTTTAAGATCATTATTTAGACATATATTTTTAATACTGATTTTCAAGATTCCCTTTCATTTCATAGATATGTATAAAAAAGCAAGAGTTTATATTCTTGAGTTAATTTTAGCAAATTACATGTTCCTTTAAATCATTTTAAAGTGAAGTCAAATTTATTTGAGCAGAAACTTTAAACTACTTTATATTAAAATACATTTTATTTATTTTATAGTTTAAACAAGAGGTGCAAGTTTTTCTAGTTTTAAAAGTTTATAGCCGTCAATGTTATTTTTATACAGAACTTTCCAGGAAAAATAAAAAGTGTTGAGATTTAAACAAAATATTTATAAAAGGATAGAACTTTTTACATGTCACTTCCAAGCAAGAAATATTTTTATTAATAATATGATCTTGTTAAGTTTATTTACATTACAAAAAATACAGGATTTATTAGAACAATATTATATTTATTATAATACTGACTAACATACTTCTATTTTGCAAAGAATTTTATAGTTTGTGAAGATTTATTTAAAGTATTCACTTATAAAAACTTCACACTTTTTTTGTTATCTAAGATTTTAATCCTTTATTTTAGAAAAAAAAAATATTGTTCAAGAAAACAATGGTCTTTTTTTACTCTTTTAAATATTTTTATAGCTGAAAACTAGATTTAGACTTATTTGTGTTAAAAAAATACATAATTAATTAAATAGCACGCAAAAGACTGATTATTCTATGGGGTAGAACTTTTGCCAATAAAAGGGCACTTTAGAGTTAGCTATATGTAATGTCGTATAGTAAAACAGATTTACATTAGTCTTTGTGATGCTTTCATTGCTAAAACACACCGTTTTTTAACAGATTAGTGAAGATGGTGGAAATCATGCTTTGAAAATGAGACAGATAACAATTTGAAGCAGTGTTCAGCTTTTAGTAAAACTATAAAACAATATAATTCAAAATGCATTTTTGGGTGAAAATACTAAGATTACTTAAACTAAAACTATGCATATTTAAAGAACCCACAATTTTATAACATATTTAAAATTTTATGCTACTTTTTTCATCTCTCAATTATATAATAATTGCTTGCTAACTGTGAGTTATACTATACAAAATGTTATATTCAAAAAACAATGTTGGTAAATATTCATAAGTACAACGTTCGCTCTGCCTAAAAATGCTCGAAATAGTTATTATTAATACCGGTTGCAATTACCATTAGGCAACCTAATATTAAAATCTCTAAAACAGCGAGTAAAGTGTAGTGATTTCATGTAATTATAGATATGATCGAAAATGATAATAAATTACGTAGTAAGTTGTAACACATTTTCCGGCTAATAAATCCGGTTATAATATGCACCTACGCGTTATTATTTAACCATAAATATTCCGTGTAGAGGTATACCTATGTTATATACAAAATAATAGTTTTATCTAATTTCTTAATAAACGAAATTAATACGCACACAGAAAGCTGCTCACACGTGACAAAATTGCAATTTACACGCGCAATAACCTTGGCGAAGAAGAAAACATTTTTCTAATTCGAATTTCAAATTAGGCGAGGAAAATGAGCTGGCCGCGAGAGAGAAAACGAAAATTCGTAATGCGCGCGGTGAAAAAAATATAAAGATTTGAATTTGTTATTCTTGTTTTTTTCTTCTTCTTCATTTTACGCTTCGAACTCCAAATGCATAATAACTGGAATAATCGCTTTCATCATCCATAAAGCAAAGCAACAATTACGATTTGGCCATTGTTTCACTCCATATAATCAATGAATTAGAGAAAATTAAAAATTCGGTTAGAAATTTCATAAAGTGAATTAATTTAATTTCGTATACCTATACTAACGTTATAATTATTATTATAGTTATATCCAAGTTTTTGTTGATGTTGTAATTCTTACCGCTTATAGATTATAAGCGCTTTTTAATTACGCACATTAAACAAATAAATAAATTAATGGTTGGTATGCTTTGGCTAGTCTCACACTATAGGTTAAGTATAATTTGAGTACCGTTGAAAATTTCAAAGTATTTAATTCATTGGAAAGGCGTTACTGCAGTGCGGAAACAAAGGGTTCGAACGAATTCAGATTACTAGGTCGCGTTTTGTGTTATACTTGTGGACACTATTGTGTCGCAAAAATGATTAAAAATGATAAATTAAATAAAAATAAAACTGTTTCAGTACAAATAATATGTTACGAACCGACATTTTTTTATTTTAACTTAAAAAATACATAATTTTATTTGATTACGGCCTTTTTTTACATTTAGGTAATTAAAATAAATCTGTTCTTATATTCCATTTTACAAAGATGCTACCAAATGTGCTAATATGTTACATACTGATTCTTTTTAATTTTTAAAGTAATGTCTAATAGGAGACAAGGGATCCAAGCAAATTAAGATTACTAGGTCGCTTTTTATTACAATTGTGGACAACGTAGTGTTGTAAAGATTTTGGCATTTAAATTTAATTAAAATAAAATCATTTCCGAAAGTCAGTTTATTTTTCCATTTTACACTTTTAATACTGAATGTGTTACTGCGTCACTTACGACACCTTTTTATTTTTAATGTACAATCGAGATATATAAATAGAACATTTATAGACACGGTTGTGTTGCTATAAGAATTTGGCATTTAACAAATACAATAAGTCTATTTGCTATATTAATTTGCAGTTTTATGGCTGAATGTATTGATACTTTACCTATTTACTTACTTGACTGCTTTTGTATTGCCGGCGATAATTAATTGTCACATATTTTATTTGCAAACAGATATTTTCTAATCTAAACATTGAAACAATCTACCATAATTCGCCTACCATTCAGAGGTAAGAATAAAATAATTGCAACTACAACATTTAGTTTTTGCTACAATTGTTAAACTAAAATTACATTAAGAAATTTATATTCAAATATTTTTGAGTGGCCCTTAAAAGAAAGTCTGATCTAGGTGACAACTAATTCATTGTTTATATAGAGATTTCAGTATTTGCTCTTAAAATAAAGTATATTTGAAACATACCCAAAACTACACTATTAAATAGATAAAATAATGATAAAATTTAATTTTTTAATACACTGAACAACTTAAGACACTTTATAAATGGGCACAAAGGCCTAGTATAGCAAAAATTTTAAGGGCTCTGCTGGAATCTTATAGCTAGATAGCTAGCTTTGGTGTAAAAAACTAATTGAATGTAGCAAATCTAAGATTCAATGCGTTTAAAGAAATACTTACGTTCTAAATATTGTCATAGTATCTTTAATTCCGCAACAAGTTTTTATCTCATGGCAGTGGTATTTGCAAAAGTTGTCCTCAATTTTTCTAATTTCTCAACATAGTTTTATACAGTTTATAATATCATCTTAAAGATTTTTAGTTTCTAAAATTAAAACTATAAAATTAGTTACACAAATGTATCTAAATTGCCATAATTGCAAACATTTGCATCTTGTCTAGCTGTTTTCTACTAATATTAGCCTTTATAACTCTAAAATGCGATATGCCTGTAGAGCACGTCAATGTAAATCGAAGGAAAATTTGACGTGATTGCATTCGAACAAAGACTTTATAACAAATTAGAACATTTAGGTCGCACTTTTTTCTGCCGCTGGACACTATTGTCTTTTTCTCTTACAAGGATCAGCGTGAGCATTTAAATTAAATTAAACATAGGTAATTCCATATTGCAATTAATCTGAAACAAAGTAGGCAATACTATAATTATCTTACATAATACACTGTAAGATAAAAGATTGTCTTGCATGGATAGCATATAGCATATGGTGAATAAAATTAGATCGGAAAAAATGTGGAGCATTATAATAAATTATACGTTTGCTATTCAATTGTATAATATCACATAAATATAGGTTGAAACTGCTTTATGATTGAATGCAGTTTTTCATTGATTAAATAACTATAGAGATGTTGCATTGTGCGAACTTTTATTATTATATGCACATGATCGATTGAGATTTTATAGATGCTTGTGGTTGATTGCCTAACAAAGACATTTTAAATAAAAAAACTGTGCCGATGTGCGCATAGAAAATAATTTATGACTACATTGACATTTTTTCTTCTACTTCCTACTATATGTGTGGATACGTAATTATTAGCGTGTTATTTACGATCTTTATCGCATCTATGTTTCCCTCTCTCTGTCTAATAGTTAGAGGAAGGAAATTTCTAATTTGGCTAATTTTATTGTTATTTAACGATATTGAATTTTTTACACATTTTGATTAATGTTTTACACATACATGATGATGGATGCATTTTCTTTGTGATGAAATGCGAGTACATAATAAAAGTTTCGTAATAATACAATTGTTTTAAAGTAAAATGGAATAAAACTACATATTATAATTTATTAGTTTGCACTTTATTTAATAATTTAGTACCTCTGTTGTGAAGTGTATGTAAATGAATGATTAATATTTTATCGGATCTTGACTAGGAATAACGTTTTTTGTTCAATTTTTAGTTGAAATTTTAGTTTAGATTGATAATGTTTAGAATATGCCCATAAAGACCAAAAATTGAAGTCTCTATAAGAAATGTTAGGTTATATTATAATACAAATAGCTTGCTATGAAGATAGTACTCTCATAATTTCATTGCATCAAAGAAAAAAAAAAGGAAAAGATGATGGTATTTATAAGTAAGGCGTTAAAAATATGCACAAAGCCAATTGTTTTTCGCAACATTCCTTCATCTAAATGGATGTACATATAGATAATGTTTAAGTGGTTTTGTGTTTGAAAAATGTTTTAATGACTTTGCAGATTTCTACTTAATTTAACTGTGAATCTTTTAAGATAAAAATTACCTTCTTTTAAAACATATAAGAATTTGCTCAAAAAGTAAGTACATATTAAGACACACTTTAATTTTAAATAATCGTTTGTAAACTCGAGGAACTGATTTGCTATCGTTAGCTCTTGATAAACCATTTTTAATAGATATATTAGAAATATAAAAATTAAATTAAAAAAATACTCTTAGTTGAACTACAAGTAGCTATACTCAATAAATTTATTCCCAAATATAGGTTTTGGCTACTTGGCCTTCAGTATTCGCACATCTAGTCTTCCTCATTACTGTCAATCTTTTTCTAATAGTTCTCCAATCAAATAAATGGCCGTTCTAGTACTGACAGACATTTCAAATCAAACACTGGATAGTTTTATATTAATTTCCAATATAAAACACACCTGAATTTTACAGGATCTTTTTAAAAACATCAATTTTATAGTCCGTAAAATACTATTTACGACAAATCCTTTAAAAGTCTGCTTTTCAGCCTGTGATAAAGAATTAATTAAAGAACAGGAAACTTTTTACAAATTCTCAAAGCAAAAATATGTATTTTTTTCAACTGAAATTCTTAAAATTGCTGTTGGTTATTATATTATCCATTGTATCTAAACATCCAATCTTTATTACCTATTATCACAAGTTTTGTATAAATTTATTAATAACTTATTGATTGATTGTTACATGAAAATTGAATTAATTATACCAACTTATTAACATAACGTTTATGCTATATATTAATTACAATCAGGCAAAATATTGCATAAATTAATTGCAAATTGGCAAAGATTTATTAACTGTAAAATGTAGATAAATTATTAAATATGTGTTTTGAGAAACGCAACTATGTATATAATTAGTCTACACCACGATTGAAGCGCTAAATATATTTAACCGTTTATGCGTGAACACTAATGTTAAATAAATACACACAAACCTTTTTGTTTCGTTCATAATTATTACTACTGCTACGACTGTGTGGCTGCTGCTGCGAACTACAGTTTTACATTTCTATAATAGTAACCTACGATACGAAACACGCTTCACGTTTTTTTTTTCGTTGTTGTTGTTGTGAATATTAAGATGTTAGCATTTAATTAGAGCTAGTTCAAGTAGTTAATTAATATTTTGCGTAGGATGGAAGCCAGCACACAGACTTGTATATGTGTGGTATACAAGTATAGTTATTAAGGTAGTTGTTGTTTGTTCAAAGTGCTTACGTCTTAGGTAAATGTTAATTAAATCTTGTGTGTGCATATTTTAAAATATTAATATAAAATACATTTTTGGTATGATCGCTTACCTATCACAATTTGAAATAATTTAATAGTGCTCAGTAACGCAGGTGTTGTGAATTAATTATTAATCTATCTTAACACACGTTTTTAATTAAGCATTTTATAAAATTTTATATATGGTTTGATATATTTGCGCGTTGCAATAATTTTGTGTATATAATGAAAATTACACAATGATGATGAGATGTTAATATGCTTGAAGGTGGCTATTACCTACAAGTTAGATAAATAAATAAATTTATTTTTCTCCGTTACTGGTAATATTACTTGATAATTATAAAATATTAATAAAAAAATTGAGCTCAGATATAAAATCTCCAATTGAAAAATTGGTGCTTATTGTGTACATTTCTTATTATTGAAGGTTTCTGCGATAATCTATTGTAACACAAGTTTTTAATTAAGCTTTTTATAAAATCGAATGAGCTATTAAACAACTTTATACATATGGTTTGATATATTTGCGTTGCAATTATTTTGTGTATAATGAGAATTGCACAATGATGATGAGATGTTAATATGTTTGAAGGTGGCTATTACCTACAAGTTAAATAAATAAATAAATATATTCTTTTCCATTACGGGTAACATTACTTAATAATTATAAAACACTAAAGCTAAGATAAAAAATCTCCAATTGGGAAATTGGTACTTATTATATATATTTGTTATTATTGAAGGCTTCTACCATAATCAATTTTATTTATTAATTCATTGGTTGTATTTCAATATAAATTAAAGGGTGATCTGAAATTATTATAATTCCCATAGTTTTTGCATATTTTTGCGTTTAGTCTTTATCTGCTTTTTATTTTCAATGTTATTTGCAACTACTTTTTCGATCTAATTCATCTTCTTTTTTCCGTATTTTTTTTATATATTTCACACCTTTGTACTAGTTTTTTAGAGTTTTTACATACACGCTCAATATTACAATAAATTGAGAAGGATTGAAACGTTTCAGACCACCCACGTAAAGAAGGCATATTTTTAATTATCTACATTCAGATAAATTACACCCATCTTTTTTATATATCTATCATTATTATTTTATGTAGACAATTACAAAACAATCTATTATGCGATTTTTTCATGTTATTATAGCCATAATAAATATCTTTAATAATGAAATTTGTAGAATGGTTATTGCATAATGATTATTATTATTACCCCAATAGTGGTTGAAGGATAGTGTTTTTTTTCATAAAATGATATATGATATATTTTTACCGATTTTAGTAATTGCCATTTATTTTACCAATTATAAATTTAATTAAATCTAATTCGATATGATGTTGTTGCATCTGTTACGTAAGCGCAAAATATGTCAATCAAATTCTAAGTGGGTATATCTACCTATTTATTATTAATCACACACTTCCTTTTCTAGTTGGATTTTTTTATGGATAGAAATTATAACCTTTTAACCAGACATTAGAATTAAAGACACAAAAAACACTCGGCAATCTTAATGCGCGCTGTTTAAAAATTCGTGATAAATACTGCTTTCACCAATTTATATTTTAAATTATATTTTTGCGTATTCTACGAATGAGCAATTTACAAGGAAATGTAATCTACACTCTTTTTATTTAAATTCATTCAATTATCACAATCTGCACTATAATCAAAACTGACATTTATGATTTGTGCAATTATCCTAATGTGAAATAAATAAAACGTTTTAAATAGCTTTTGCATTTCTTCCTCGTTCAGCCAGCGCGCTCTAGAAAAATTAATATTTGATTGTTCATCGAAGAAATACGATTACTTTTTAAACTAAAGGATTTTCTAGAAAGAAAAATTATGCAAGAGCATTTGTTAAACGCTATGAGAGCTTTAATGGCGCAATTAATACCACAGCGATGTGAAATAAAAAAAAACAACGCTAACCTACAATTTAACCTTCATTTATTATTATCAAGCCGATTGTGTTTTCCTAAAACTAATAATAAATCAGTTTTTCGATGCTAACCTTCAATAATTAAACTTTCTTCGGCGCTGATTGATTGATATTTCGTGACAAGGAAATGGTACATGCGTGCATAGTGTCCGAAAATAAAAATAAAACAACAACCAAAGCATTAATTAAACGTGCATGGCCGATGGCACTGCGAATTAATGACAAGCATTTTTTAAGATTTACCGCAGATATGGAGAAACGTGTGCACTTTGTACTTACCTATTTGTTTATAGAATTTTTTAATACCTATAAAGCGTTGTTTTTACTTAAGAAAATATAAAAATTATGCCATATTTGATTTATTTGAACAAAAACAAACAATAATTAAGCGTGCATAGCCGATGGCACTACAAATTAATGACAACATTTTTTTAAGATGTCGCACCTGGGGACACGGATAAAAGTCTGCGATTTGTATTAGATACTTTAGTAGAACTTTTATTTCACCATTTCTCTTCTATTTTTGCTATTATTATTCTAAAAAAAACATTGAATATTGATTAATATTATGTTAAACTTCATTTACATATTTTTATAAACCAAACCATTAATCGTCCATAGCCCGTAAATAATGGTATTTCTTATGATTTACCACAACTGGCAACAAGAATAAAGTGAGCATAATTTTTAACATTGCTTGTAGTTTTTGCTATTTCTGTTTCTACTATTTTTTATCTTCTTGCCTTGTAATTTCTTTAGAAATTATTAATTATTCCAAATATTAGTTTTTTAGCGAGTGGATATCAATGCATTAATTAAAAAGTGTATAGGTAAATACGAATTAATTTAAAATTATCTAGTGAAAAGAGATATTCGTTCAAATGATATACCAATTGATCGTATATTAATAATAGTTGTAATAAAGTTAATTGCACCAAGAATAGAGGAAATTCCTGCAAAAGAAAACCAAAAATAGTAATTCCTGCACCATTTTCGAGTATTCTTCTTATTATAAGAAGAGGGGACTAATTATTAAAATCTTATATTATTAATTCGAAGGAAAGCTATATCAGAAATTCCTAATATTAATATGTATTTTATTTAGTTAATCTTCTAGGAAGTATTGCATTAGAAAATTGATTTAACAATGAAAAACTATGTCAAATTTTATTTTTGTTATTAGAAATCGTCATTTAAATGTGTGTGATCTATGACAGTGCGAATTAATTATATATTTTCAAGATTTAGCACAGTAGTGGACATAAGTAAAAGCGTACAGTAAGCTTTACGTTTACAGACATTATATTTCCAGGATTTAGTTGCAATTTTTACTATTTTTTGCTCATCACTTTATTAATCTTAAAAAGCATAATATGATAAAATGTAACACTCATTAAGTATAAATGATTGATGACTTTTTGTTTTACAATTTTGACATGTATTAAGAACCACAAAATTACTTAGAAGGAAGGATGTGGTTGAAAAATTAAAAAATTACACAAACATTTACTTATTTTTAGAAACTAAGTGTGTCAATTCGGCTTGTAGTGACAACATTTCCCTTTTATAAACTTCTGGCCGTTATAACATATATCTTTAAACGAAATATCAAATATTGTGTGAAAAAAGAAAATGTTAATTAATTATAAATGATTGATGACACTTCCTTTCATCACAATTTCTTAGCAAATTATACAATTTCTATATCATCTAAGAACCACGAACTTTACAAGAAAGGTGATTGGAAAATATAAAGGTTACACCAAATTTTACTCATTTTTAGAAAGGTTGTGTGTTTATTCGGCGTGCAGTGACAACGATTTTCTTTTATAGACTTGTCGCAGTTATAGAAATGGAAATAAATATGCGTTTTACCATTTTCTATTTTTTTAAATAATTGTTGAGCATTGTCTTTGGTTTTTTAAGTACCAAATTGCTAATTAAGCCTCTATAAATTATAGCAACTGTAATTTAATGACAACATTTTTTGCATTTTTTACTACATCTGGGAAAATGGATAAAAGTGTGCAGAATGCAATTACCATATGCTCCATCACGCCATTACGCTGAATATTTATTCATAATTTGTATGGGTGTTTTGCCATAAATTAATACAATTAGGTTAGACATCAATGATAAACCGTTATTTAATTATCTTGCATTTTATTGATTAGAAAGTGAATACGTTTTGATATAGGCAAAAAAACTGTCTCCTTGATTTTTATTCATTCTATTTGCTGCTAACTGTATTTTTTTAATTAAAAGTAGGCAAATATCTGCATTATTTCATTAATTAACTGTACAATTTCTCGACGCACTCTGTAATTTGAGATCATGACTTTTTACACAAATAATAATAGTAATTGATTATCTAATTAGTGATTAAAACGAATGACCGTTCGGAAGTTATGCATTATTGCTGATTGTTATCGTAAATGTTGTCCAATTTCAATTAAGCCTAACAAGTTGAAGTTATCAATTTACTACGTGCTTCTTGAAATGATTGACCTTTTTTCATTTTGCGCAATTCACTCATATCCATTGGTTGGGAATGCATGTTTGCATGTTTTACTATAATAAATTGGCGACAATGCACAGTGCGAGTTTCCATAAAAACTATAATTTCTA
>JARJDW010018320.1:0-14158 GCA_030264715.1 Adinopsis sp. GC000173 | reverse complement strand
AATACAGCATATTGCAACAAAGAGTAAGTAGGTAAGTAGGTATATCAATATTTACTAAAATAAAGACATCGTTTGTGATGGTTGCTTGTCAAAACATGCATTCCGTCGATGGCATACTTAACCACGTTCCGTAACCACCACCAACAAACATTTGACAGGTGTGAGAAGAAATCGGTTATTGGCACAACAATCAACCCCTCAATTGGGTATCATTTAAAAAATTTCTACTACAAAAATTGGAGACACATTCACTAACAAATGTTTGTGCGATAACATCACTTAAATTATTAAATCAATCAATGTTACAAAATCATGCTTAATAACACCTACTGACAAATGTTTGTAACATTGTAAAGATAAATTTTATAACTCAAAACATGTAGTTCAAGATAGAAGAAAGCCTAAATTTGGCTTGTAGGTGCATGAAACGCAAGCCAGATTCACTGAAAAGCCTAGAGACTAATTAGTAATCGAGCATTCATAAGCTGACTTCTTTCTATAGCCGCTTTTAAATAAAAACACAGACAATAAAATATTCTATTCAATTGTCTGTGGTAAAAGCATCCTGTGTAGATTTACAACAGGCTGGGTTTTAATTCTAAAAAATTCGCTGCGATAAAATATATTCTATTAAATATTATGAAAAGACTACAATTCTATGATAAATATTATTTTTTAATCATGGATAACACAGGTAGCATATTTTCATACAATTAAAAGGACTCAAAATTTATCTTGTATTTTCTGTATAAATAGAAGAAACGTGCTTAATTGCTAAATTTGCCGCGATGATAACAATCTCAGCATGTTGAAACTAAAGATTGGCATCAACTTGTATTATAATTAAGATACCGTTTAATAATTGTTCAAGTCTATCGATGATGCAGCAATAACGCGTTCAACGTCTATCAACAACCACCACTAAGAAGAAAATTTGACGCGTGTGTGAGAAGAGAACTTTTGAAGTCAAAGTATCTTGTTCGCTTAGTGGCACAAAGATTAAATACTTCATAAGGGAACGTGCACTAGATTGACAACAGCAAAAATTTCAATCCGAATAGTGGCGGGGTGCGGTTTTTGTACGGCAGAGGCAAATGAGTTTCACAGAGAGAAGGTGGAAGACAGCTTAGCAACTGTGCACAATTAAAGTCTCGTTCTCATCACAGTAACAGAAACGCGATATCAAACTAGGTATATCAGTCAATAGAAAGGCAGTATGTGCATTCGTCTTTTTGACATGATTTCAATGATTTGAACCAACATAAAAACGGATTCATCAAAACTCGTGCCACGTTCACAGCACGCCAAGATGAAATCATGGCTTAAGCTCACTTACTTCTTTGATAACATTCCACTACGATCTACTATCGCATCATAATAATTGAAATTACATTTCGGATAGTGTTGTACACAATAGATAGAGGAACTAGAAAACCTGGGCTCATAAGCAAAGTTTTGTAAATTGCTATTAGTATTTATAGGAAGAAAAAACTGTTTACAGAGCTGCAAATCTCTTTTTTATATTTATTTAATCCAATTTCTTAGCTTCACTGAAACGGAAATTGTTCACTTAAGGAGGTAAATCATTTCTTTAATATTTTTCAATTTCTTACAAAACATCTTCGTCTTTAAATATTGAAACTCTTATAGGTACAGAAACCAAAAATAGTTTTTTAATTTTTGCCATTTTTTAATCTGTTTTCGTAAGTGATATGAAATGACAATTAATAAAACCAATGTCTATTCTAACTTGAAAAGTTGATACACTTTTTGTATTAAATGAAACTGTTATAAATAGGGTTACCTTTATTTCCTAACAGCATATTCTACAAAATAAAATAAACATAATCCTTGAATTTTCAAAATTAAAGCTTAAACCCAAGGACTCTTAGGATCGACGAGCATCGACGCAATATACTCCGTTTCCGATGCGCTAGTTTTTTGTTTGTTTTATTTTAATTTTAATAATATAACATAGTTTCAATGGGAATTTTAACTAGCTACTGCATGTTTCCATGCATATGTTTAATTGCAAAATAATGCAAAAGTAATCAAACATTACGGAACAGTTTTTGTTGTAAAACAATTCAACATTTTTATTTTTCTCATTAATTAATATCATGTAGAACAAACATGGCAAACTGTGTAAATTAATTAAAATAATATTGTATACGATGTAATGCACCGGAATAATTTTAATCAAAGTTTGCTTTGAGATATTTGATAATTTATACATTGTTCATGCGCGCAACAACACGCATACCCACATGCTTATGTATATCTTAAATGTGGAACAAAATGATGTCAACACTAATATTGCTGGAAAAAATAAAACTAATTGAAATCAATCGCTGCTCGCCAAACGTGCAAAAAATTTAATTAACAAAAAAATCATCGCGTTTATTTTCTCTTCTTTGCTTGCTGAATTGGAATTAGTAACATTCTCGGCTTACGATGAAAAAAAAAATATTAATTAAAAAAAATTTCGGCGGATTCGTGATCATCCGGAATTTTTTAGGTGTATGTGTGTGTTTGTGTCAAACAAACGAACAGGGAGGAATTTTTATAAGGGTGCCGCCAAGCCATGATCTTTCGCATCATAAAAGCGCGTTTTTAATTTAATTTAATTTAATCCAAGCGTTAGCACCCAGCTTGACAAATAATTAAATTGGAAACCAAATATTAATGGGTGAGAGTGGTTGTAAAAATGAATTATAAACGTGTTGGCAATCATAATATAATAAAATAGTTGTAATTAAAAAATTAATGGAGTAGGTGCGGTGAAATAAATGGATGGAAGCTTCCTTCTTCGTACATATACATATAGTACGAGAGCGATTGACTAATGAAAATCAAAATAAATTAGTGCGAGGAGTAAAAATCAAACATTAAACGTTACACATTCTGTTAATTAAAGTTACATCTTTCATTTAGACGTCACGTTTGTTTGGATGGCGTTTCCGTCTCGATTTCGTTCGCCCGTCTCATTTCGACGCTATTTGCTCGCTTGTTTCGCTCGTAAAGGAGTCGCGCGAGCGAGGATTGTGGGGAGGATGTGTGGGGGTGGCGGTAGGGAAAACTATACCCACTATACACTATACCATAGTATAGTATACTCCATCCATGTACGATGTATATCTATATATACATATATATGTATATAGAAATAAACCTTTTGTAAATGGCTGTGCGCTGCCTCAATTCGCATACATTCTCGCTATAAATAAATGTTTACAGTAAATATCTCATCGTCTAGTTTACGGTTTATTTTATGTAAATATTCATATTATAAATACATCATTCCGTGCGCCCCCCTCCCCAAAACAATAAAAATTTAATGCTGATTCACGAAACGCAAATATTTGAATGGTTATTTCCCGGTTGCTTGCCACATAATCATCTTCATATTTATTCGCAACTTTAAAAAACCTATAGACATTACTGGGGAAAGTTTAGCTTTGTACATATACTTTGCCTAACAATAATAATAAAATGGTGTAAGTCTATTAAAAAATGGGATATAACATAATTTATGTCAACTTTTTATATATAGGGAGGCAGTTAATGTTTATTAGGAGTATCTTAAAATATAGCGTTAAAGTTTGGTTTAATTTAAAATAAGTTTATACATGAAAGTATATGCCAATTTAATCATGCAAGTAAATTTGCACCACTTTCAAGATCAATAATGTAATTATTACTACTGATGGCTGACCTATTTAAAAAATACATAAAATATCATTAAATCTAAAATTAATCTAGCTATTATCGTTCTACACCCCCAAATCAATATAAATATAATGTGTATTCACAAAATGCAAATATTTGACTGGTTATTTCCCGATTACTTAACATATTTCAATTCAACATTAAAAACTGTACTAATGGAAAAGTTTAGTTAATACACAGATTTAAATTCGGTCTGGTGACTAATCCTGTACATTGTTTTATTGTTTCATATTGTAATAAAAAAAAAATATCTTTTAAGTCTATTTACATAAAAAAAAAACGTGCAAATTTGTAAGAAATTCAATAATATGACTACAATTTATTAAATGTAACTACTACTTCTTCTTGTTTCCATTTCTGTATAAAATTTGTTAAATGAATGTAGCTATAAATATTTTACATTTTACAAGCTCGAATGCCTATATTCAGGTTATTTGGCATATAATCATCATCATAAATACTCTTAACTTGCAAAAATATATTTACTAATGGAAAAGTTTAGTTAGTGCATACTTTTAAGTCCAGTTTGTGACTAATCCTCTACATAGTTTCATTATTTGTTAATATAATAAAAAAAATAATTTAAATTTAATTTTAAATCTATTTAAATTCAAAAACATAGCAATATAAAATATATTAACTTAATCTAATTACCACCATTATATGCTGTCAAAAACACAAAACAAAAATATTGAATTACAATTTCCCATTAGTCGATATATACGTCATCATAATCTTCCTCTTTACTGTCACCTTTAAATAACGCACTTGATATAGTTTTGTTTTTTGTGTTCTAATAAAAAATATTAAATTTAACCTCCCGTTTATCTCCATTATTTGCAAATAAGCAAATATTTGAAGGACAATTTGCTGGTTGTTGGGAATAAACGAGTAGATGTACTTTCATTATTAAAAAAACTCTGGTATTTATTATATTAATGGCAACATTTTGTGTATGCACGCTTTTACCATTAATTCGACTCGATAATTACATTGTAAATAGTTGCATTTTATGTTAAGAGAAACAATTAAATTATTAAAACTTTTTTTAATTTTATATAATTTTAATTTAATTGAAAAAAATGCATAAAACGATTAAAATTCATTAAATAACGATAGTGGCTTAGTTGGGTTAAACTTTTGTATAAAACTCTCTCTAAATTAATCTAGCTACTATTGTCTAAGTTCATTGTTACTACAGTAAAATGTCGTAATCTTATAAAAATAATTAAAGTTGATGTCTTTACTGTACCGTTGCACGGTAATTTCCACTCACTTTGTTTTTATCTTATACTACTATAGTTTAAAAATCACCAGCAGATCCTTTTAATTAATTAAAACGGTGATGCTTTCATGCAGATCAAATTTCACATCAAACTAGTTGTGCGCCCCCTTTTAAAACATAACTTGCTGAAATTCGATGCTAGCAATTCTTCAATATTTAAATTGATTGAAAATTATTTTAAATAAAATTATTATATTTTAATATCATGACACTTACAATACAATAGATATTTAAATGTTTCCTCTTCAGTTTAATTGCATTCAAATCGATTTAATTTATCAATTACGTAACAACGATGACATTTCTATATGATGGATCAAATTCGTTTTAATCAAACTTTGTTGCGATAAACAAATTAACACAAGTTGAAAATTAGCACTTAACTTAATTGAACAAACCGGTTTTTTTCGCACTTAATTTGTTCAACTTTTTGACATTAAATACGGTATTTTGTTTCATATACAAAATTTAAGGTACATTACGTATACAATAAAAAGTTTGCCTAATTAATTTTAAAATATATAATTAACGTTGGCGGCGCGCTAACGTATGCATAACGCATTCGTCACACAATTATTTCCATTTACTTTAAGATTTAATTAATAATATATGACAAAACGTACCTACGTATATAGTATAGTATTATATATAAACTTGCTGGCGTATTATCTCTATTTGCGCAAAGACAAAACAAAGCCCAAGGAAATTGAATAAAAACCGAATGAGAATACTACGACGTTAATCAATTACAACTAACAGCAATCTGTGGCAATGCGCGGCCATTCAATGAGATTTTACGAAATAGACACGTCTCAGACTTGATAAAAAAAAATCAACACACACAATTTTCATTTTTTGTTAACAATTTAGGAAAAATCATGATTGGTAATGATGGAAATATAATTGTGTGCGCATGTTTTTCTTTGTTGTTCGACATTTTAACACTAAAATCAATGAATATTAGGTGTACAACAGCAATCTGTGGCAATGCGCATTCAATTATGATATTTTACGAAATACTCACGTCTCAGAAAAAACAACGCTAGCACAATTTTCATTTTTCGCAAAGATTTTATGAAAACTCTTGATCGGTAATGGTGGAAATTTAGGGGAGTGCAAAAAACTTGGCGTCGTCGTCTTTAACGTTGTTCAAGTCGAATTGTGTGCGCAATTTTTTCCTCATTCGACATTTTAGCGCTAAAACTTGGAGATGCATCAATGAATATTTTGTGTAAACATATTAATCCATTACAACTAATAGCAATCTGTGGCTTTGTGCGGTCATTCCATGAAATTTTACGAAATCCGCACATCTCAGATTATACGTAAAGAGAAACACACACAATTTTCATTTTTTGTAAACATTCTATATGAAAACACATGATCAGCAATGATGGAAATAGAGACGACCGAAAAATAGTTGGCGTCGTCGCCTTTAACGTTATGTGCGCAATTTTTTCCTCATTCGACGTTTTAGCAATAAAACGTAGACTTTTCACAATTTTCATTTTTCTCATACAATTTAAGAAAAATCATGATCGGCAATGATGGAAATGTAGACGAGTAAAAAAGTTGGCGTCGTCGTCTTTAACGTTCAGTTCAAGTCGCGTTGTATTTGCGTTGATTTTTTCCTGGTTCGACATTTTAGCACTAAAACTTGGCGACGCATCAATGAATATTTAATGTAAAAATATTATTCAATTACAACTAACTGTAATCCTCAACAATGCGCGGCCATTCAATGAGATTTTACGAATTCCGCACGTCTTAAACGTCTCACAATTTTCATTTTTCGCAAACAATTTAAGAAAAATCATGATCGGCTATGATGGAAATATAGACGAGCAAAAAAAAGTTGGCGTCGTCGTCTTTANTTCAGTTCAAGTCGAGTTGTGTGCGCGATTTTTTCCTGCTTCGACATGTTAGCACTAAAACTTGGCGACGCATCAATGAATATTTAGTGTAAAAATATAAAGTTTTATTAAAAAACTAGTACGATGCGATATCGAACGCTTACGATACAATATTCAAATTACAAATTCCGATTTACTATATATTCGCATCCATATTTAAACAAACACAAACACACATACGGACAAAAAGCGAGCGTTATTGCATTATAAAAATGCGAAAGATAAACAGCAAAATATTGCGAGTTTGATATTTAATCGAAATTTCAAAGCTCCTTTTCGAATTTTTACGACGATGATGCGAGTGGCGTGTGCATTTCGTGTTGCATAATTCATCATCGCAAAAAACACACATTATTGTCATCCGTTTCATAAAAAAAGAACGAATAGAAGAAAACGATGCACGACAAAAAAAACCCTGAAATAAACAACAAACGCTACGTATCATCAATAAATAATCAACTCTGCATTTTCATCAAAAAGCAAATCGACTCAATTAAAATAGCAGGCGCGAGTGTATAAAGGATAAAAAAACGCATTGATGCGCGTACAATATTCGTGTGTAAATTGGGTTGCATAATCCATCAAAAAAATCGGATTGCTTTGATAAGCGCGCACGACATAAATCACCAACGACAAAAAAAAACGCTCAATTGTTAATAATTTTGTATGTGTGCGTGTGTATCAAAGTACAAGATGCTGCGGCGTCTTACATTCATAACGTAACATTCATGATAGATCTCCGTTGTAAATTGTAGTAAGTAAAAAACATACACCAACAATCACTCACTTTCTGTTTTAATTAAATAGACAATAAGAAATTTACACTAAATTTAGTACACTGTACACTTATTACACAATTAACACTAATTGATTAAAAATTGAATTGACATCGATTTTGATCTTGTTTAAGAGATGTTTACACAAAATATACACTTAGTTAATACACTTATTACACTAATTAGTATTTAGTTTTTTTTATCTGTTTGTAATTGTGTGTGTGTGTGTGTGTTTTCGCGTCGGGTAGCACAGCGCTCCGTCGCCGTATCGCGCCGTTTGGCAACTGGGCATCGTCGCGACGACGCGCTCATTCTGCGCGCCCCCATCGGTGATACAATGTGGTAGAAAATGCGTCTGCGTCCAACTTGCCACCCAATAATATCATTAACTACATTAAATTAACTCGAGGAAAAAATGTAGAAGCGCAACGAAACGTAACACACGAAAGAAGAACAGCAGCAACAGAAAAAAAGCGAAAATAATTATCGCGATTGGTAAATAAATAATTCGGTGCGCGTTTCGTAATAAATAAATGCGCGCAAATGCGATAAATTGTCGGGTCGTTCGTTTTCGTGGTGAGTGTGTCTTCCAGCGATTTAAAATTGTAATTTCATTATGGCGATGAGCAATTACGACGCAAACGTCAATCGGCGCGCCGTGCTGCTGGAAAATGTCTGTGTGTGTTTTCGGGTTTGGGATTTTAATGGGGTAGGTGGTGCCTGGTGGTTCGCCAACCCTTTCACAACTAAATCTTATGTTTTTAGACACTAATCTTCGTGTTGGTGAGCGCAATTTATAGGTGCAGGCGAGCGAATTCAAACGACATGTTAACGTTCCACCGGCGTCGTCGTCGGCAGTGAAAAAATTGCTCATAATGCTCACTGCTACGACGCGTTTTTCATCAAATTTATGATTAATTCAAAGTGCACTGCTGCCGCCTTTTTTTTGAAAACTTGATAGTTATTAAGCAGCGCAATAAGAAACTTTAATAAACTGATGTTGCCTTGCAAATGCCGAGTCGTCGTTTTTCTTTCTTGTCTGCGAAACTACTTGTACAACACTATTCAAAACATCAAAAGTAATATAATAGGCAACACGTTATACATTAATTTGCCTTCAATTTGAGTATGTACAAATACATCATATATGTATTATAAACTACCATATGTTGACATGCTTGTAATTATTTCATTTTGGCAAACAAATAAGTTTACTTTCTGTACCTTTCAAATTAAAAAGTTCACTTTATACAACCTAATATGATATAAAGTGGTAAAGGTACGACAAATATACTCAAAGACTTGAAAAACAGAACACTCGTTAACACAAATTATTGTGAAAACCTAATTTACCGCATCCTCCATAGAGTCTAGAGGACTCTTCTCATAAGCTGCAACTACAGAGGGTACAACTGGAAATTGTATAGCATAAGTGTATATTGAGCCGTTATTAAATCGTCAACCATAAAACATCGAGTGTTTCCCATCAAACAATTCATTGGTGACAATAATTTAGTTAGTTTAGGTAGAACTGAGGTTTCAACAAAACGGTACCGTAACATACAAGGTAACAAATATTTTGTCCAAATGTAAACTTGTGTCTTAGTAATATTTCTCAAAGTTCTAGCCTCTCCGCATTTGTTTGTATATTACATTTCGGTAGTACTGTGCAATGATAACTTCTTGGAGAGGAAGTTTGCCAACATGTACATTATATCGAAATTATTGATAATAATCTTTCTTCCTATCTAATAATGCTATTGTAACTGTTACTGAATCCGTTAACACATTAATGGATAACATTTCCATATCGATGCCAAAAATATAATTAGTAAACCCATAAATTCGAAACATGTTAATATAGATTTTTTTTTACAAAACTTACCAATAAATTTGAGTCAGAAATAAAAAATCGACGCTTGGTACTTACCTAGAACAAAAAAGAAAAATTGTTAGAAAAAAATTACATTTATGTATCACAAATTTTCGCAAAAAATAAAAAAAATTAAAAAGGAACTACTTTAAAAAATTATATAAAATTAAATAAATTCACGGATAGATGACCCGCGAGTCAAAGATTTCTTATTTGAATAATAGGCACATTCAAAAATATCAGTTATTCCCACGCACTAGTCTTAGATTATAATTTAATGTGGAGGTAGATAAATAATTTCTTATGCATAGACATGCCGTCATCATTTTTTGTTTTAAAAACCTGGTAAAACATTAATAAAACACCATAAATTTTAATATCCGTTATCAATTTTCATCAAAGCAATTATAAAATAATCATTAAATTACTTAATACAAACTCTAATCAATCAAAAAACATTATCAGCAATTGAGAACATGTTAAAATCGATATCAATATGAAACAAAAAATTAATAAAAAGTTAAGTTTTTTTTGCATTGTTTATTGTTTGTTAAATGCAACGCTGGATGGATTTCTTGATAGACAAAGTCTTCAAAATTTTTCGATCAAATATTTCAAGACATCAATGTGAAAAAGAAACCGTCAAATTTAAAGTAAAAGTTCATTACCTTTCAAAAGTTCTCCAACTTGCTACATAAAAGTTTTAATCAATTTTTCATTTATTTTTTCCCAAAATTTGTTTAAAACTATGTACCTTTCGCATGAACCTAAAATCAATAACTCAAATCATTTGAAGTTATTATATAGGAATTTCAAAATATTTGTTTCTATGAATCATTAGTTGGTCAGTGGAAATATGAATCCGAACAAAAATGCTTTTCGTTTGTGAAAAACAACAAAGCGAATTTATTTCCAAGAATGTATATGGTAAAAAGCTTGATATTTTTGATAAAGAGTAACACGCTTATGCTTTATCATGTACACTATTAGGATTATTTAGTAACCAAAAGAAACAAAATCGATGAAACCTGTGTACGATTAAAGTAAGATTAGAAGTAAAAATTACATACAATACTCCTTTACAAAGCGATCTATTATATTATTTGCGTTGCGCTCCTACATTTTAGTTAGACAAATTGAAAAATAAATCATCAAAGTTTTAAGAAACTTTTTGAAAGTTCTAATAAATTGTTCAGTCTGCTCTGCGAAATTTGTTTATAATAAAAATAATTTCATTACGTTATATAGTCAAAACAGGAGGGGAGTAATAATTAAAGCAGTTTGTATTATATGACAAAGCACCACAATAAATATTGTTTATTGCATTTCTCGTCTATTCATTTAAATTGTATATTTAAAGTGATTGCAACATTTTATTTATTATCGTCATTTTATGGCTGTCGGTTTTCATAGGAACGTTATAGATAACGTAAATTTACTTTTTACAAATGTTCTTTAAACATTTTTTTCAACTTTGCAATAACATTCTTTTCCTAACAATTCAATGTTTTCTTTGAATCATTGCAAAGTGTTCTTTAAATGTGTAAAAAATATTCATAACCCCTGATACAAAAACCACAAAACGCAGTAGATATTAATATTTTGAAATACATTTTTACCATCTATGGAGTATTATTCAATAAAAATTGCACATTTCCTTGCTACTCTGTCAGTTTTACAAAAAAAATTAACAATAATTTTTCGTAAAACATTTTGCTACGACTGGGTGAGCGTGTAAAATTAGATCAATCTTATGCAACTAATTTAAATTTTATAATTCCAATTGTCCCTTCATGTTCCAGTCGGGTTTTAATCATGATGTTAATCGAATGTAATGCATGTTGTTTCCAATTGGTGTCACAATTTCCAAGTAATTTTGCTAAGAGAGCAATCAAACATTTGCCACTTTATTCAGATAAATATAACGATTAAAAATGAAGTTAAAATGCATATCCAGTAGACAAAGGTTTCTTAAAAGACAATTTAATTACCTTTAATAATAAGTATCTCTCTTTATAACGCACATTGTAAGAATTCTGTTGTTCAGTCAAAATTTTTATCTTATATGATTTGATATAATTTATTGTAGAGTAATTGCAAAAGTAAAATACAAAGTGAAATATCAAAGAAGTTGAGAAAATTAAAACACAAAATAGGTTTCACTATTGCAATAATTAGTATAAAAGAAATGTATGTATATTTGTTGCCAAGTTTCAACTATTGACTCAACATCAGAGGCGTAACAAATAATTTTATTTTGAATTATTTCATTAGTAAAACATACCTTGCGTTTTTAATCCCTCAACTTCTTTGAATAAAATAGTTCACTATAAGGGCTTCAACAAAATTTCTAAATTTACTTAAAATATTAATTAGCTGCCGCTATTTTCATCACTCTTAATGTCATCTATGCAACTGTTATTGCCTAGTCATTGGGCCAACCTCATCATAAAAATATCGTACATTATAATCATTTACAAAAATAAAATTACAGTTTATTTTAATTCAAGTATTTAGAAAAATAATTCCAAATGCCATCCCCGGGCATAATCTGCATGCTTATAGTATAGCATCCCAGGCCAGGTAGGTAGATCGTTTCATTTTAAAGTGCGCATTTCCAGCAAA
Organism: Adinopsis sp. GC000173; assembly: GCA_030264715.1. Taxonomy (NCBI): domain Eukaryota; kingdom Metazoa; phylum Arthropoda; class Insecta; order Coleoptera; family Staphylinidae; genus Adinopsis; species Adinopsis sp. GC000173. Next base: position 1,957 of record JARJDW010018320.1, on the reverse strand, counting down.
TTGATTTTTCTTTTTCATCGCTCAATGATTTACTTTTAGTAGCAATATATAAAGATTATATTAATAATAATCCGTTCTAATAGTCGCCCACACACATCCACACGCACACAGACGACATACACATGCACACATACACATTTCTATCTAATATAACCGTACATTATGGTTCTGAAAGAATGAGGGAAAAAATCTATATCAAGTTTTGTCGAGGAAAAATAATGATGCTGTCAGCGCAGACTTGTGCACGCGCTTTCAATTTGTGCGATCTCAATTTTTATACACATTGTGTATGTTCGTGTGTGTGCCGAGGGGAAGAGAGCAAGGAGGAGCGCGCCCGGCGACGAAATGTTCTTTTTTGAAATAATGGAGAAAAAGCGCGCAGCACAGCAGCTACCAACCGCCACGACTGCTGCCGCTGCCACTGCTGCTTCCCTTCTCCATCGTGCGCAATTTTGTCTCGTACTAGATTATTCATACAGAATATATTTGTCGTAAAAGTTTCGGTGAAGATAAATGGGCAGCGATTTTAAAGGTCAACAGCGCAAAAAATCACCATCATCAATTACAGGCTAGTTGGTTCGGACGAATCGCCAGTATGCCTTCCACCCGGCTACTTCAACATTCCAACATTGCGCTAATCATAATCGTATGGAATTGTGATATTCTGTGCGAGAGCGCTGACCCACAAACGATGCCTGTCTAATATAAATAATACAGATTGCTATAAAAACAGAAAAAAAAAACATTCTAAACAACTCGTATTACAAAGTAAAAAAAATGAAAACTAATAATATTATGCACTTAGTATACTAGATCGTCTATACTGACGAAAGAGGTTGCACTAATTTCGATCATAATTACGAAATCATTCGAGATTTTGATATTTCAAGAATCTTAGCAAAATAAATTACTTTCGAACAAGAAGATTTCTTTGTATTGTTGAAGATAAGTTGAAGAGATATCATATGGTCCTCAAAAAATTGGTTCGGACGAATTTACTACGACCAGCATGCCTACCACCCGGCTACTCCACCACCACTAACATTCCAACATTGCGCTAATCATAATCGTTTGGAATTGTGATATCCTGTGCAAGAGCGCTGACCCACAAACAATGACTGTCTAATATAAATAATAGCGATTTCTATAAAAATCCAAACATTTTAAGCAATTCGTGTTGCACTGTAAAAAATGAAAACTTATAATATCTTGCACTTATTACACTAACTCGTCTATACTGAATCAACAATAATAACGAAATCGCCCTAGATATTGATATTCCAAGAATTTTAACAAAATAAACTACTCGCAGACACAAATATTTCTTTATATTGTCAAAGATAAGTTGAGGAAATATCATATAGGCTTCAAAAAATCTGCCACCACTAAACATAATCGTATGAAATTGAAATATCCTCTGTGAGAACACTGACCCACAAACAATATCTGTCTACTAATATAAATAATAAAAATCGGTATAAAAATCCAAAACATTCTAAGCAACTCAACTCGTTTGTCGCTAAACAATTCTCAACTTCCGTGCTTGTGCCGTCGTGACATTCCGGGGAATAAGAGCATTAATTTCTTATTGACTCTATTTTTAGCGCGCATAATACTTTCCTAGTTTCGCATCGAAGCAGGCAAATTTTCTGATATTGATGTACACGTATTTTTTATGTACCTACCTACACCACATTTTAATTAAAACTCGTTCATGTTTTTTTTTGTTATAAAAAATTCTTCCGTTTATGTTTAGATATAGTGTCGTAAGTTTTAATTAATTTTGAAACATCTTTTTTTTGGAAAAGCTTTTAATTAAACTTTAAAGTATTCTCACGGTTCAGCATCTCATAGTATTTGAAATATTTTTTATTAACAATTAATTCAAAGTTTTAAGCATTTACAAAATGTATATATGTATCTAGATTTTTTTAGAAATTTTGTTTATTCCAAGAAT
>JARJDW010018318.1:0-21560 GCA_030264715.1 Adinopsis sp. GC000173 | reverse complement strand
AGACACTTTTAACAACAACAAAAAAATTGCACAAATTTAATAATATAGGGTTTTTCAACGCTCACATAAAGAAAATGCGCATAATTTATCATTTTTTATTTTTCTATATGTAGTTGAATTTCCAGATTCAATTTGTTTAAAATTTGTATACAGCAAATTGAGAAAGTATATTTAAAATTATTTCTTATATAAAAGCGTTTTTATAAAAATTCTATAAATTGCATTGCTGTAGATTTCTTATAAGTTTCCTGCTAATTTAAATTTCACTGGTTTTTCAATCTTTTTCTCTGAATTTCAATCTTTTTCACCAAATTTCACTATTCTTTCCATTCTCTTTCTCTGAATTTCAATCTTTTTCACCGAATTTTACTATTCTTTTAAGTCTTTTTCTCTGAATTTCAGTCCTTTTCAATTAATTTCACTGAATTTCAATGCATTTTCAATCTTTTTCTCTGAATTTCAATCTTTTTCATTGAATTTCACTGTTCTTTTCCGTCTTTTTCTCTGAATTTCAGTCTTTTTCACTAAATTTCACTGTATTTCTAATCTTTTTCTCAGAATTTCAATCTTTTTCACTGAATTTTACTGTTTTTTCAGTCCTTTTCTCTGAATTTCAATTTTTTTCACTGAATTTCACTGTTCTTTTCAGTCTATTTCTCTGAATTTTAATAATTAATACATACATCTTAAATTTCTAGTTAAGACATTATTACTTATTTAAATACTACTGCAATTTTCTTTAAAATGCCCTTCAACTCCAAATCCTTTTTAAATCGCAATGAATTATGCCACTGGGTTTCCATGAAAATCATTATAGCGCCCCACTTTCGCTTAAAATCTCTTCTAACTATTGTATAAAAAAATCGCAAAGTAGCTTGAATAATCCCTAATTTTCCTGAAAAGAAAAATCTCCCTATGTAATTTCTATTCTAATTTTACTCTTTAATTTTATTGTATGCAGTGTGATTGCTGTAAAACGTATTTTTTACACATGAAATTATTATGTCGTTAACGTTTCGCTATTGTTTTATTGCCAGCTGTTTTGCGCTAATGCATTTTAGTATTGATTGTTCGTTTATGTATTATATGATGATGTTTCAAATAATCTACAATAGTAATGAGGCTCATTTGGTCTAATTGTTTGATTTTTCAATATAGTTGCAAAATAAATTTAAATTAAAACTTCAAAAATTAAAAACTGTTTTTTGTGGACTGTGCGCTCAAAATGACAATCCAAAATTATCTGGAAATTAGATTATAGGAGATAAGCTTACCAACCTGCATATTAATGATTTATCATCAATTGCCTAAACTACGTTTCGCAGTTGAGCAAATTGAAAAACTATATTATTAAGGGCGGGGTATCTATAAAAAGTAGTTCAGATCACTTATAATTAAAATGCATATATCCCTGAAATCGTATTATAGATTGTTTTATACTTTAAGTGGTCTATAACTAGAAAAGTTTTACAATGCAATGACATATCAAGTTAATCAATCACATCTTCAGAGGCTATCAAATAAGGCAAATAAAATGTTCAACTTGGAATCCCATTTTTGAGAAAACCTAATAACTAATCTTTATTTGCTGTAAAGGAAATTATTACTTAGCACAAACACTAGGACATGTAATAAATTCATACTCATTGGAAGACTGTAACTATATTTATTGAGTTGGAAATTTAAGAAAAAAATATGTTAATAATATCAAAGTATATTTAGTCCTAGTTTTCATTATTATAAAATCAAAATCGTTTGATTTAAGTCGGTATCATAATTACATTCTGAGAAAATGGGATTCCAAGTTGAAAATAGTTCAATTTTATTTGCCTTTTTTAATAGTTCTCGAATATGTGATACAAATCATGAATATGTCTTTGCATTTTAAACTCTTCTATTTATATGCTATTTAAACAATATAACAATCTAATATATGGTTTCAGAGATATTTACATTTTTAATATAAGTAATCTGAACTACTTTTTACAGATACCCCGCCCTTAAGCAGTGAAATTTTAAATTATTGCATTTTTATATTACGTTATCCAAGTGTATATGAATTTTGGACAACTTTAATTGTCAATTATTAGATTCTTTTCGCACAGTTCCTAAATGATGTTTTAGTTAAAACTTCCATGCTTAAAGACAATAACAATAAAATCATTGCATTATTACAAGGAAATAGTCATTCAATGTTATGTGAATTTTCTACCTATAAATGCTTACCCTTTGAAACCTCCTGGCTTTTAAAGAACTTCAATATTTACATATAATCCGAGTTGAATCAAATTTATAAGATGTTTCCAAAAAACAAAATTTATTGTTAATTTTATTTATTAGATATTAAAAAATTATCGCAGAGAAACATCTAAAACAATCGATCATAGTTTTTCGCAAAGAAAGAGCGAAAATTATCCAAAAAATAACAAGATTGTAGATTAATCTTAATTAAGCATATTAAATACTCACACCTAGATAAGAAAATACAACTCGTTGAACAATCCTATTTATATTTTTAGTTTTATCAGATTTTTTATTTATATACTCTGCCAAATTAAACCGCGAACACTTTACCATTGATTTTACATTAATTCATTAATTTGACATTGACCATTATTATTCAATAACCAGTCATGATCTCTACCTGCTGCTAATTAGCAATATAATTTAATAATTTAATGTATTGCTACATTTTCATCATTAGTATAATTTTAATCAAACAAATCTGATTATTATTTACCGACGCATGATAATAGATAATTAAGCAAATGAGATAACACTTTCATTATTATCCATTTTATTTTCATATCAATTTTTGGTGTTGTAATTCACACTTAGTGACTGGTACATCATTATCAACACAAACGAACAAACAACAAAAATTGATGTATTTATTAATTTAATTGAGGCCATTGTCGTTAGAATAATCTATAAATACTCCAAAAAAAGATAGAAAGAAAAAACAATGTTATTAACATCGTCTAAAAATAAATCAAAATGGTATTCTTCTTCGCTTGGCTATGTGCGTTTTTTTTTGTTGTTTCGTTTCGTTTCAAGCGATCTATTTAAAAGCGTGCAACATGAATATACGTATAGGTCAGTGTAACTATTTAAACTAAATAGGATGATGAATTTTCGTATTGATTTACTGTAGTGTAGTGTCTTTGAAAAAAATGTCTATAAATACATTTTAAAAATATATTACGTCATTCATTAAATTTTTCTTTTGTTTATTTGTTTGTTTGTTTTCCCGAAGTAGATAATAACTGGAAATGTATAATTATAATTTTCATAATTAATTAAATCTACCAGCAGATGTTCAATTTGTTATCAAACTAAAAATATTAAGTTTATGTGATTTGTTTAGAGAATATTATAACTGTGGCGTATATATTCACTGATTTACATAACGAGCAAAACGAATTATACCTCTTATTATTATTATTAATAAAGCAAAAATGTTTAACAATGAACTCACAAAAACCATAACTCTAAAATCTAAATGATGCTATTCGGGGAACTTTGATAAGAAAATACTTCGAAATATAGGTAAATATTGAGGTTCGGAACTCAATTCTACAAAGTTACTTTAAAAATAAAAAAACTGCATTAGAAACATTTTAAAAATAGTAGCCAAAAATAGATATTATCTCCTGTTTTTAATAATAAATGTTGTATACTGTTTTTGTACTGCATCGTATAAATTTGCGGCTTTTATATTTAATTATATGAAAAAATCTGTTTCACCTTACGTTACAAATAATTTGCTTTATGACTATTATTTGACATTATTCTATCTATATGACTTTGAATATGACTAAATTTGTGATTTCTGAAATCAATTTTGCCTGATTAACACCTCACTTAATAAGGACAAAGCAACTTGAATTTAGTGTCAAAAGTCTCAATTTGTGATTTACATTTTATTATCTATCTATAGAAACAACAAAAATTACTATTAGGGCAAAAAATAAACGCAATGTCAATATTATAGCAAAGATTCATTCAAATAAAACGCTGCTATTAATTATGCATCGACCTAACACTACATATAAATTGCTTTATTTTATTTTAATATGATTTTGTTTGATTTATGGCGTATATGAAAATATAAATTATTGACATGGAAAAAATAAATAAATAAAAATGTGTGTTTCTTCGTAAATTACACAATATGTGGCTAATTTAAAAATGGAACTAAATTACATTGCAACGAGGAAGCGAGTTGGCATAGTAGTATAAATTTTCAAGTGTATATACGCTGCAAATTACATAACATTATAGGAAGCGAATACACACACACACACAAACACATTCGAATTAAAATTTCTTTCGTTTGTTGTTGTTGTTGTTGTTGTAAGTAGAACCTTCCACTGTGTAACGCTGACCTAGAAAGTGTGCGCATATTTATTCTTTTTTTTATCTTGTCTATCTCAATTTGTAAAATTTTCCATTATGGAATTAAAAATTTTGAAAAAAAGCGAAAGTGTGTAAAACTTTCTATACGACGGGATGATTGCCGATTTGCACAACTATCCGCATTATTATTCAGTTTTGAAAAAACTCTATAATTTTCATTTTGTTTTGTTGTGTGACAATATGTTTAACATAGTTGCACAACATTTATGCGTGATGCCAATATAAATGCGCGCAGAATTTACGATACTTATGGTAATGCTGTCGTAAAAAGTGACTATATTAATCACATTTTTAATATGATTTAATTAAACATTTCTATGAGTGTATTGACCTAATATTGCTACTACGATGATGGTGTCTTGGTGTAATAAAATTGTTGATTTCGCGTAGTATTAATTTAAATGGTGAAGCAGCCAGAAAATTTCGCCATTTTCTGAGATGTAACAAATTAAATAAATTTCCGCGTTATCATATTTACAAACACATTAGCAATGAGTAATATTAAATATTAGCACAAGTATAATAAAGCAGATATGAATATATTGTTGTTGAATGTATGCAACCAATATAGCATATGAGTTGATATTGATGAACGCCAAGGTTTGTAGCGTAGAGGTTGTCTCATTGAAATGTAGTATGTGGNTAATAAAAAATGCTTATTTGTTAAATGCAAGCGCGAATAATAAACAATACACATCTGTATCATATTTCAGTCGTCAGTTTGTTAGCGTTTTACAAACACAGTTAAAAAATGTCTTGGAAGAGACAATTTACGGAATTCAATTTAGGTCAAAAGCTATTGCAATCTTACAATATTGTACGAATTCATTAATTTATTAAAATTGATTAAGAATTGTCTTTTTTTAGGAACTTGGATCTCAACCCCTACCAACCCTAAGCGATGATGGTGAAACGTTACCATTGCCACGACCGCGTTCCGGTACATGGGGCGCGAAGGATAGCAAAAAGGAGTCGAAATCGAAAAAGGATAGATCGGGAAAGGATAAGGATAAGTCGGAGACAAAGGAAAGCAAAAAGGAGAAAAAGCGGGATAAGGAGCGTGCGTCGCGTAGCGGATCAGCATCGCGATCCAGTTCGGCGGAACGGCGAAAATCTGGCGAAGATGTACAAAGTCCAAAGAAAACTGGCATGTTGGAAGCATTTCGAAATCGATCACATTCAGATGCTAGTAAAAAGAAGGGATTAGCATTGATGGCGACGATGAAAAGTGCCATGCTTGTAAGTTATTTCAACATAATCCGTTTATGACAATAGAAACGTGCAGATTCTTTTGAAAAATATAATTTACTAAAATATCTGCAATAACTTGAAAGTGCAACAAATTTTATTGCTGATTTTATTGAAATGGTCAACATGCTTATCGCTACTGAAATATTTATAATTGATGACAGATGGCAGATAAACTTACAAAATTTTATAAAATATTTTTTTACTCATTTATGAATTTTTTTAAACAAACCTTGTTGCTTTATATTATTTTATTTTTGTTAATAATTTTTTACATTGGTCTTTTTTTAAATTATGTAAATATGGTAATCTAACCTATATGTCGTTTAACTGTCAGTATAAGTGTTGACGCAGTGAAGCAACTTGATTAATCCAAGTGTGAACAGTGCTTAGTGGCCAGAATTGTGTAAGAAATATGTTTGATACATGAAGAGCTTATTGTTATTAACTAGTGATAGGCTACATCTTTATTTCTTGATTTTACATTAAGTACATCTTTGTTTCAAAATTGGATAAAAAATGGCGACTATATTTTTTATCCGTTAGAGCTAAATAAACCAAAACAAACATTATATTTAGTTAAAGTTATTATTGTAAAATTATTTATGCGGATTTAATTTAGAAATATGAAATCTGAAGTAACTATTTTTTCTATTTTAAAATGAATTATTAAAATTTTATTCTACATTTCTCAAAACTATCTAGCAGTAACCAATTCCTTCGTATTGTTGCGTGTGTAAAATATCGAATACATATTGCTGATTAAAACGTCAATTGCAAATTTTGACCTAAAAATTATTTAAAAACAAATCGAATTTATGTTCGAACCGCAATAGTTTCGTTATACACGGTAATATTATGTGCATTTTACATTATCGATGAACGCTACTAAGCCCAAACTTATTATTTACAAAGATAATCTAATTTACTTAAATGGAATTACAAATCTTTAACGTTTTCAGTCAAACTGTTGCTTGCAAACATTATTTTTCATAAAGTTTAATCTAAGATCGTTTAATTTAGTTTTACAATAAATCTAAGTTTACGTTACGTTTATTGACCATCAAGACGGGTCACATTGGATTTTATATTATATAAAAATAGATTGAAATTACTTGCAACATAATTACAAAAATATCTGGTTTAATTTGATTGCATAAGCAAAACTCTTTTTATCAATTGGTTTTTTATGGATATATCCAAAAATAACATGTTAATAAAAAGCACGAAATATCGCACTTTCTGTTGTAATAAAGATACACTCACGATAGAATTAATAACAAACTAAATGAAATGTTTTTTTAGCATACGGGTTTAATGCAAAGTAGGCCGAAGGCGCCACGTGATGGATCCGCACATCCAGTGCGAGATGGAAGCTCTCACACGCAATATTACCATACGGTAACCGCTGCAGCATCTTCGAGCCGTAATCCGGTCACGAAAGTAATGGATATATTTAGAAATAGGGCGCATCAAAGCGTGCCGCCGGAAGATCGAAGAAAGGTAGGTGTCATGTTTTTCGTATGAGCTATTTTATATATTAGATGTATCGTATATAATGTAAAAAGGCGGACGATGAACACACTTTTCCATCTGAACACGAAACGGAAATTTAATAGGATTGCCGAATAAATACACACAAGTTCTGTGAAGTTTGCACTTGCATTGCAATCACTTGGAATGAATGTCCAACATTCCACGAATGAATGCACTTTGTTTATTTATTTGCCAGTGGAAACTGAGAATTGTGTTGTTGGGCATTGGAACAAATAATGTAATTGATATACTTGTGTTCATTTTAATACTAGATTGTATTACAGATTGAATCATATCTTTATTGTTGTTAAATCTTAATCATTTCTTATAAACGAAATGAAGACTATCAGAAAATCTGCAGAGTATCCACTTCTTAAAAATATAAATTTAATCGCCTTTGAATGAAAACTCAAACACAATTTTAATTGCAATAATTTTTATAAACGAGAAATTCGCATTACAGTCAAAACTTGTTAAATACTACCATTGTTTTAATGGAAAAACAGTGTAACATTAATGTTTGTATGAAGTTTCTAGCACCATTAACTAGGCTTTTTAACGAGCCACTATCGTGTTATTAAAGTTGCATATGTTAAAATATCCTTCCATGCCGCCATATATTTGTTGATGTGTTGTCTAGTTGAAAATTTATTTTATTTTGTATTTACATTAACCTTACAACTCTGATCTTACCTAATTTATTTTTTAAAACAGTAACAATTTATATAATAGATATATTATTTATACAGACATTGCAAGAATAACATAATGAAAATGATTTATATAATAATTACATTTTAATTTAGGAGGCGCAATAGAACAACAACGTGTCTATGCAGTTTTTATCAGTAAATAAATTAGTTTGTTTAATGTATTCAATAGAAAATAGCTTTATAATTATAAGGACGCACAGGTAATTAATAATTATTTGTGTTTTAACATTTTTTATAACGAAGATTAATGAGCAAACTCCAACAAATAATGGAACGATTAAGTTAATTGATTAGTTGAATTTAGAAATAGTGTTTTTGCTTTTATACTTTATCACACGTATAACAATAATGTGAACATACATATAACATTTTTTGTTAGACTAAAATTGTATCTGTCGGTTTTATCAACCCCCCAAAATACTTTAATCTGTTTTGATTGATTTCAAGTAGCGCTGGCTCGCTTTATTTATATTTATATTTGATTGATTAAGATTGATTTTTAGGAGAAATATTGAATCAATTAAAATACACATTAATATTATTGGACAGTACAATAATTGATTTTTATATAAAAGCATTAAAGTGTAAAAAAGGCAATTATATTTCTGGAAAAGTTGATGTCGATAAAAGGGGATTTAAAATGTATATATTGCGACTTTATTATTCGTTTCATATTTTCGTGTTTTCGCACATACACCTACATTTTGCTTTTGAAATGTTTTATTCAGCACACAATTTGTTACCGGCTGATAAATTCGAACGCATTCTATATATGTATATATGTAATATTATAACTTCTCTTCTGTATGTATGTATTTTGACAGACCAAACCAACCGATCATATGCCATGTGATTTTCGCTATATTTTACAACATATTGAAGCACATTCGCACTCGCACTCGCACTTTACCACACATCACAACAATATTGTTGTATGTATTCGTTTCATGGAGAGAAAACTGTGGTGGGGGATCGTTTATTACATCTCACATGTGCTGATATCTCTAGAATACACGGTTATCGCAGAATCTGTATTTGACTTTAAAATTGAATGCTGTTAGTTTCATTTCGAATGCGTGTCCGGCAAAGTCACCTATTTAACAAACAAAAAAAATTAACAATATGTAACATTTGTTGTAGTGCCATTATATTTATAGTTTTGTTCGCTTCTTATTAAGTTGGTGAATTGAAAGAGAATCTAAGTTAATTAATTGTAAGCTATTATACATATATATTTTTGGTTGGTTATTCTATTAATTGAATGCAGTGAAGGAATGTTTTCCTGACTGTGAGTTTGTGTGCAACTTTAAGCAAATATTTACGATAGGATTGCATTGTTTGTGTGTTTGCACAGCATTATATTTATTTTTTCCTATTTTAATATAAATTTTATGTAACATGGCATTCATTTTATACGACCTAGTTCATATTCTACAAAACGCAGACAATAGTTAATTGTCATTTATATTTACAACAAACACATGATTATACTTTAATGTCGCTTGCGCTTGTTATTTACACGAAAACGCAAAAAAACGTACATTTACATATACATATGGATGTTTAATTGAAAAATTAAAATTTGTTTATGTGGCTGCAGTGCAACGAGTAATTATTGTTGGCGACGTTGTTTTTGTATATGTTTGATTTTTTTTTCGTTATTGTTGTTTGCTCAGATGATGTATGTTGTACGTAGATGTGTCATTAAATTAATTGCATTATTGATGATATTATTGTACATTTAGTGAAAAGCCGGTTTAAGATATAAAAAGCAGCGTTTATGAGCGCTGGCAGTAAATTGATAAATTAACGATCGCTTTTTTTTAATTGCGCCTGTTTTTTGCTAATTTATTGACTGTTTATCATTTTATATTATGTAGTTTTGTTTTTCACTGTCGCGATAATTGCAATGCACAATGCACACTTTTCATTTCATTGATTTATTAATTAGTAAATGATAGACTATCAGATTATATTATAGGTTCTCTTTTTATCTATTATCGCAAATTTGTACAGATTATTATTAAATTATAGTTTATTATTGTGTTTATCTGGAATAGAGGTATACAGTGATCCTGTAATTAACTAAAAGTGTGGGTCGCGGAGAGCAATAGTGTCAATAAATAAAATTATTATTACATATTAGTAAGTGTATAATTATTAAAATACTAATTATATTTAATTTAGTACAAGTCTATAAATAGTTACATTTTTAATCTAAAGTAGCGGTTTTTGACCTTTTTTATTTTACGACACATTATTAATACTATTATTTAAAATTTTGCGGCAAAAAATAACGAAAATACTAATTTTAAACATTTTTTTAATTATACAATACAAATGTGATAATAATGGATTAAAAGTTGAATTGCAAGTATTAATATTTTTTGTAATTTCATATTTAGATTGGATAGATATTTAAACAATAATTGGAAACTTTAATTTTTGATTCAAAACTACTGATTCTAAAGTATTATAAAGCCTTTTCAACATATTGCTGTGACTATCGATTCCAGATCTAAAAACTTCTACTTTTTAAAAAACAAGATTTATTTTATTGTCTCTGTTGGACAGTAAATAATTTTGTACAATGTTACTACTGCCTCCTGAATAATTTGATCTTTGTGAATTCAACGGCCGAATAGACTTTTGCGAGCTATTGTGGTTGTTCTACGTTTTGTTAACAATAAATTAGTAATTACGTTTTAGTATTTTACATTATTACAAATTGAGTTAGGTCTATTGCCACAGTCAAATTATAAAGGCTGCGATGTTGCTAATTAATTGGATGTTTATTGAAGCAAACATCAATTAACAACAGATTTTGCTACGTATGTATGCTAAGCAGTCACGTTGTTGATAAAAGTTTGCAGAGAATGCTGTTATTGCCAGTTAAAGTTTCTTGAATTGAATGTTTAAAATGACATTGCATTGAAATCAAAAGACGAGTTAAATATAACAAGATTAATTTTCCTCTTAGTATGTAAATAAATAGTTTTACAAACAAATTCTAACCATTATATTGCATTAATGCGCTAGCGTGCAACCATCTAATTTATTGTACATTAATTTTAATTTATTTTCGAAAATTTAATATGCTGTTCTTTATGAAATCAGCTATAATTTCTCATTTCCAATTTATTGCACATCCCTATTTTCATTTTCAGTTTAATCAAATTTTATGAACTTTGAAAATAAAACTTTAATTGAGTCTTGCGAAAATTAATACATCTCCTTTATTAATAAATTCGAGATTTTTAATTTAAATTATGCTAGTGTGTGTTAATTTTGCTTATTTTTATGCATTTAATGGAAAATTACTTGACAATTTGATCGCCAAATCGCATAGTTTATGCAATAAATAATTAATTTGTTTATTAACTTGGTAAAAAATAAATATTTATCTAATAAATGTATTTTTGATATCAATATTCATGAAAACATACTGTCAAAACAAACAGTTTTATAATATGTATATTGTCAATTTAAGAAAACTAAAAATATCGTCTCATTATTGACATTGCGAATTGGATATAAAATTGAACAAATAATTTATTTTTGAATTCTGTATGTATATGAATAATTTGTTTTTTGGCAGCGATTACATAAACGTTTAATAAATCACACTGATAATAATTATTAATAACGAAACGTAAACGAATTGATAATAATAATTATTGAATAAACTGTTTGAATATTTATCATTTTAATTTGAAACTAATGGAACGAATTATTATTATATGTGTATATGAGTTTACGATATTGTTTATAATCGTAAAATCCTAATATATATAATTTGCAATAGGTTAGAATACGGATTCACAAAGTTTTGCGATTTATTTTAGGATTTTATTGCTTATAAATAAGCTCAGCCATAAAAATATTGTTTATAAACTGCGATGTTTTATCTTGTAAACATACACTATTTTACTCTAATCGCGCGCTATATTTGTCGAATTGTGCGATTTTGTTTGTTCATTGCAACGCCAAATGACGTCAAAAATCTACTTTTCGTTTCGTATGATAGAACTAATTTAATTAATGAAGTTAATGATATTGTTAGCAGTTACATGGTGAACCATAATGTTATAATTGTTAAATAAAATATATTCTTGGTTGATTCACAAATTAGTTTGTAGTTTAGATAGTTAATATATATTTCGATCTATTCGGTCATCATCAGAACTATTTATAATTTATAAATAGTATTTATAAACTAATTTAATTACATGTGTATCATTTTAAATGATAACGAACTAGATTAGATAAATCTCATTCCAGTACGTTGTGTCCAAATGGTATTAATAGTATCAGACTTAAATTATTTGCGAAATTTTAATTTAAATTAATCTAATTTACTTTCTGATTAATCATTTCCTTGCAAATTGCAATCATTTTCAATTGAAAAGGTATTTAAGTACCATTCAAGCTTCGTAAAGTTGAAAATAAAATAAAACTTTTTGCAGGGACAAAATTGATGAATTTATTAATTAATTTAATTGTTTTGCAATAGTTTCGATTAGATGCAGATTAAATGGATTCCCAATCAGTTCATTCAATTCAATAGGTATTAGCCAAAAAATGTTAAAACGAATATACAACATTAAAATTCTTAAATCGACTTATAAAAATTTAAATGTCATTGAATTCGACATCCTAGATTTTAAGAAAGGAATTATGCTCATTTTGTTCTTCAATGGAAATTCCCCGAACACGGGATTTAATTTCTAAAAATTATTAACATAATTGAATTTGCACGTTGTAATTATCATTTTATTTTTATTTTAGGTTTATCTAAGAATGAAAAATTTGTTTTTCATTTAATGAAAATAACGTACAACAATTTATATGTTTATATGCGTTTGCACGAAATTTATTTATAAAATTCTATTTTAAAAATTTATAATCAATAGATAAATCAGCATGGAATGTTTATTTCGTGACATTCCATTAATTTGTTATAAATCTTACGTAATTTTTACGTAAAATCGCTTGAAAAAAGAATTTATTTAGCATATGACGAAAGCACACAATGTCGTCTAACGTCATTTTAATTTGTTTTCATCCGTAATGTGTTGCTAATACTACATGGCGAATTTAATTAACGTGGAAAACATTTAGTTTGTTTTACTACGCGCACAGCGTGCTGGTTTTTCTTTTTCATTATTTGAACATGTAAGCACATTCATACAAAATTGTTGGTTGCAGTTAAATCAATTATACTGTTTAGAATTAAATTGATGAATAATTGCTAGAAATAAAAGTGTTTTGTGTAATATGATTCATTCTTTAAAAAATATAAAAAATGTTTATTGTGGAAGAAAAAAGAAGTTGAAACGACTTTTCATTTGTATTGGTATAGAAAGCATGATTTATTTGTGCTTTAGAAATCAATTTGGGCTCTAAATATATATACTTAGACCGTCACTAGAAAAAGGAAAACGCTCTAATGCCTTTTCCAATTTGTACCACTTGATAGCGTCATTTAATTTTTGATCGATTGTGTTTCCTTACACAAAATAAATACGAACATTTCCCATTTATAATCTACAATTGTTATTTTATGTCACTAAATTGCAGCAAAAAATATAATACGCAAGAAAAGTTTAAAAAGATGTTGATGAAAAGTTTTGTTAGTCATTGTTTGAAAATATTTTTAGATAATGTAGGTGAAGATTGATTTTAAATCGATAGTATGTAGGAAAAGTTTTTAAGTGTCGATGCATGTATTCTTTAATGCACTTTTGTTTTAATTTTCTCTTCAATTAATTTACTATATATAACTTTTCCATTGATCCATCACATGAAGAAATTTCGAGATAGCGCGATGTTGCTTAACATTGATTTTAACTTTTATGTAATGGGAATGAGTAAAGGTTTTTAAAGTTACCAAATTTACTCTTTAATGTATAAATTAATTTACTTTTCAATAAACATTTTGTTTTAAATTTTTTTTTAAAATTTGCTTTCAAGTCATGAAAAGTTTAAAATTTAAATTGATGGAAAGATGATGATGCATATCTGTATTGATGAAAAAATATTTTTTAAACTTGACTAACGCAAAATTGGATTAATATTTACTTTAAATTGATAAGAATGAATTAAATTTTTTAAACTGTCGTCATGTCAAAGTAAAGTATCTCCGGTAAATACAATTTTTTGAAATCCGTGCTTACTTGAATTCAGACAGTTTAAAGTATACATATTCACTGTCAGATAAACGATAGTTTCAGAAAATTAAATTCTAAATCTTTCTCTTTTTCATGTACGCCTTAGTAAAAATCAATTTAGTTTTTTTTCTTTTAAATATATGTTATGCGTCTTAAATTATTTTTAGTAATTTTGTAGAAATGAAAGAAAGTATTCAAGTGTCGATGAAATATATTGTTTGTGTCATTTGAGTAACTTTGCTTTCATGGACACGTTAAAGATAAATTTCCCAAAATGCGTCACTTTACGAGTACATGCGTATTACCTTTGCAATTAACAAAAACAAAATGATGGATGAATGAACAATAATGTCGCGCAAAAACGTTTGATAAAAAAACAATATCAATTTTTATTAATCATCATAAATTTTACAATATCTGCTGACATGAAACTAACAACCAACTACATTGAAACTTATTGCACAACATGTGTATATATTGTAAGTACATAGAACGTTTGAAATAGAATTTATCCAATTACATATGCATTTTGAACTATGAACATTTTTCACACACATCATATACAAAACAACACACCACATCATTAAAATTTTTATTTTCACTCAACTATTTATTAATAATAACCATATCAAAACGATTAATTATTAATCACTTACATGAGCACAAATAGTATCCAATGTAATAATAAAAACAACAACGAAAAAAAAAGATGTGATAAAAACCCATATATAGTATCGAATCGGCGACGACATACAAAATATAAAAAGCGCCAAACAATGCGCACGCTTGAATTGAATTATTATTTATAAATAATTACATATCTTGTCTATTGTATTAATATACAGGGCGATTAAACAATGTTTAAATGAATAAAATTATATAGACTATTAAAATTGTATACAATATACTTATGTTGTGCTTGGCATACGGCCGAGCCTTTCTTACTCTGTGCGCACAATAGACCCTAACAAAACGCATAAAAATGTCACGTTTGGCGGTTTATGAGTGAAGTGAGGTCAGCTACTTGATTTAATCAAATCGTGTAAATATTTACCAATAAATTCGTAGCAGCGAAAATTTTCAATCGCTCATAAAAAAGGTTTTATAAGTATTATAAATTGGACGCAGTTTTTTTTAATACTTTAACCACCACCGAATAGACGTGATTACATTAATTTATTAAAATGGATGATGAAACTTACTTAATTCAATGGTTCATAAAAAAAATTATGGTTTAAATTAAACGCAGCTTATTTTTTACTTCAACTACCTCTATATAGACTTGATTAAGAAAAATGAAAAAAATCAGTGCTGAATAAATAAGACAGATGTCTGAAACTTTTATATATTTCATGAAAAATACAGGGTGTAGCAAAATAGTTATCACATTTAAAAGTGACAAGATTCATAGCAAGAGAGATGTGAGAGAAACAAAAACTATTTCTCTTACTGGAAGTGTATATCTATCTAATGGAGTATTTGAAAATGAAAAGATTGTCTTGATGTTCCAAACGATTTTTTAGAAAAATTGGAGTGAGAGTTCGCTGAACGCTTAATCCAGCACTGAATAAATAAAAAAAATCATTGACTTAATCTGCAAGTATAAATTAAGTCATTGTTAAACAATATTGCACTATAACTTTTTTTTATAAATTACAAAAAAAAATGTAATCGATTTTTCTTTATGAAAGTTTACGATATCACATTGTGTTTCAACCTTTTATTGTTCGGATTTTTTTTTTGCGCGCTGAAACAATTACAGAGATGTAAATTAATGCGCCACCTTGTATACATGTGTGTGTGTGTGCCTATAAAAAGTAAATAATTACAAAAAAGCTTACGTCAATTGTTAGTATAACCAACCAAAACGTTTCGAAAATAAAAGTATATATGAAAAAATAAATGTATCGTATAATAATACACCAAGCGCAGAAAATGTTTGTTAGTAGTAGTATCGTACTTTGAATAAAAAGCGCGCACAACAAAAACTTTTTAGTGTGTATACGTATGTACTATACGTACAACAACCCATACTATTTGCACATATGTACATACTCGTATGTGTTAGTGTTAGCGTACAATACATACTTTATACATTCTCGTATAAAATAATAATAAAAAAAATATATAAATTGTGATAATTGTTACTAGTTGGTGTGTTTAGTGCGGACGACAATCAATTTATTTTCTTTCTACTCACAATACTGAATTTATGTGATTAGTTAATTGTTGAGCGAATGCGTACTATTAGTGTGTGTGTTGTGTATCGCGGATGTGGCATATTATTGCACCCGCCGCATATTATTAAATAACTAACTATACGATGGCGCAATATTTCAAATGGATTAAAAGCGGTGGATATCGCAAGGACGACGATCATTTCCTCCAAAAGCCAAGAAGTCGTTCGTTGGATGCGCGCAGCTTGGAGGCGACCGGCGTGCGATTGTTCGCACAGCATGTATGTGTTTTT
The DNA here is from genome assembly GCA_030264715.1 of Adinopsis sp. GC000173. Classification (NCBI taxonomy): domain Eukaryota; kingdom Metazoa; phylum Arthropoda; class Insecta; order Coleoptera; family Staphylinidae; genus Adinopsis; species Adinopsis sp. GC000173. The sequence continues at coordinate 5,004 of JARJDW010018318.1, read as the reverse complement.
TTCTTTCATTTTTTGTTTTTTATTTTGCATTTTATTTCAGCATTGAATGAAGCTGAAAAATTGTTTAGGCTGCATTAAAGTATGTCGAGAGATAAGCAAAATATAATTATTTTTATTTGGGTTTTTGGTTTTTAATTAAAACCGCAAGTCGAAATGATAAAGTTGATTAATTGTTGCCTTTTTGCTTAGAGAAAATTTTTAATTTTGTTATGTTTTTATCATAGATTTATTTAATAGAATATATTATTACAGCGAATTAAATAGTAATTGATATTGATGATTGCAATAATAGAGTAATAATTATAAAGGTGAAATGATTGATATTCGTTAAAAAATATTTATATACGATTATACAATAATAATTGAATATTTGTATTGATTTTCCAAAGTTATTCAAGTAGAATGAAACAATAATGTAATAGGAGTAATAAATATTAGATTGAATCTTTTCGATATATAGACAGGATTTCTTCAGATACTCGTATTTCGATAAATATCAATTGGTTCACCAAATTGTTTAATATTGAATACATGAATTCATGCATATGATAAGGTAATCAAAAAAGCGTCGACCTCCATATTTTATCCTTGTTAGAACTCATCCTTAATGTGGTTAACGTCGCTATTAACATGATATGATCTACAAGGTAGTATTTATACTACATGTAGAGCAAATATGTTTTAACGCGTTTCATTGCACAATCTTGTACGGTTTTTGCAATGAAGTGTATAACATTCACTTTTAGGTAAAATCTAATTAAAGCAAGTGAAAACATGGTAAAACATTAAATGAAGACGCTGAGTAATATAAATAAAATTAACTTTTGGCAACATCAACGTTGAGGAGTTAAACAAATACTGAAAATTGCATTTAACAATAAAGCATTTGCATCACAATATTTGTGATTACCTACTGTATATGTACGTTTAATGAAATATGCGTGTCACATGTCTCACCAATATTCGTTTTCAGGCCATATTGCTTTTATTTCTGTCGATTTTTATTTGTTTTTTGCGTTTTATATAATGCAACATTTATCTACAAGCGCAATTCGGTTTACAATTGGATAGTAAATTGCGTCGCTAGATTTTTTAACTGCGTTTTTATCCGTACACATTGATGTAGTGGTAGGCATACTAATGTAAAGGCTATATTTGTTTAAAGTGAACGTTATTGATTAATATAAGTTTCGTTAAGTTAGCAACAAACATCCAATGGAAAACAACTATTTTTCCGAAATTATAATTTTTGTTTAGAATTACTCAAAACTATTACTTTGCGGCTGGTTTAGCAATAAACTCATTGATTTATTTGACTTAAATTTGATGTAAAGTTTTTTATTTTATGTACAATGAAAATTTACACCATTTAAATTTTTTTAAAATTTTGTATTACAATATTCAAGTTTTTGTTCAAATATTTTGTTTCTTATTTGTTCATGAAAACCAAACTGATTAATTGAACCAAAAACAATAAATCAGACTTTGTCAAAACAAGGCGGAACTAAAGTCTGCAAGAAAATTTAGAAAGAAACTTTATTTACTTACATATCAATTACAATAATTGTTTAACATATCATAACATTCGATTCAAGTTGTTCCAACATTTTCAATCATGAAATTTGAAAGATTTATATACTGAATTAGATGCAACAAAAGGTGTTTTTCAAATTGTATCCAGTCAGACGAACATTTAAACTTTAAAGGTTCAAACAATTTAAGCGAATGTACAATGTAAAAAATGGTGTTGCATTAATGACTTTTGTAATTATTGGCCTGAAACTGGTTTCAAAAAAATCTGTTTTTAACAAAATATGAATGAATCATGCAAGCCAGCCGCATGCATGCATACAAACAACAAGAAAAATTAACGCAACGTTTATTAACCCACACATTACACATAAAACCTGATATAAAATGTAAATCCTCTTTCAAATTACTAACTGGATCCACTTTGCAACTAGACAATCCACCACCTACACATTCTCGTTGTTGGTGTATATATGCATAGAAACAAAATTCCAAGGCACGCAGAATGGATATAGAAGGCGACATCGTATGTACAAAGCATAGTACACATAGTAATAGTAGCGGTCGCAGAAGTAATGATTAGCGCACCCAACTTTTCCTCGATTTACACAACCTAATTTACATGTTAAATAATAACATCATGCACAAGGCATTGTAGTATATTTATAATATAACGACAAACATCGTACACACACACACGCGCTATGACATTGCATTGTCATCAAACGTAATATATTTATGTGTGCGCTGTAGTTTTCCTAGGCGCAATATAATTGGTGGTAAAAAATACATTATTACTTGCTACTATCGTCAAGTCAAGCCAATAAATTAATTTATTTTGCAAAGAAGAAATTTAATAATAATGTGAAGGTCGTATCTCGCATTGGAAATGAACCCTCCCACATTAATAATAATGCACACTCATCAAATGTATTTCAACTGTTTTTTTATTAGATAAATGCATTTACATAAAAATTAACTGCTTCTTATGATGTTTGTCTTTTGTGTCGTGCATATTGAAATTGGAATTTAAGTCGTTATGCTAATTTTGTTATTATACATTCTATAGCAAAATCGATATGTGCATTTATTCCAAAAGATATTCATAAATTATTTTTTTAATTTTAATTTACAACGCTGTTACTAATTGATAAAAAGGTCGCATGATCGTACAGTTTTTTTGGTTCATTCTACGCTAACCGTAATTGAATTAAATTATACGTACTTCATTAACTTACAATTTTTGTTCATGTCATTGTTCATAGACCGCCTTATATTAAAACATATTCATACATTTTTTTCCTTTTCGTAATCAAATGTAAATGAAGGAAGTTTTTTCATTTCAAGTCAAGAGACAGAAAGTTTACGATTTTTTTAATTGCCCATTTAAGTAGAATAATTTAGTAAAATAGATAAAATTGTGAACAAGAAATTCCAATTAGATTTATAAATAATACATTTTCATGCGTTGTATTTTGAAATATTGATGATGCTTTGTTTGAGCGTTGATTTTTATTTTGAGTTTTGTGGATTTTTTTAGATTAGATAAGAAAACAAAATGTTGGGATGTGCAATATTTTGGAATGCCGTTTTAATGTAAATGAATTATGCAACAATTTACTTAGAAATTGTGGAATAAACAACTGCGTTTTGCTGATTAGCTAAAAATTATTTAAATTGCATTAATTTAGTGTAATTGCAAAATCCAGCAGCAACAATTATATTGCAAATGATGTATCGAATCAGTAAAAATTTAATTTTCGTTTTTCGTGGCTGCCATTAATTTTGTAATAATTATTTGCCGTAAGCTAGATATAAATTTTCTGCACGCCAGTTGCACCATATATTTAATTCTTGAGCTTAATAACCGCATTCACATTTAAAACCCAAACAAACAATAACATTTAATCAAGATTTGAGCAAAACGTACATATTATACGCTTTCCCCATTATTTTATTGCATTTTTTGCCATAAAAATCTTCTGCTATTATTGTAACGATACTCTTATCTATAAAATACGTTATTGCTATTGTTGTTGTTGTTGTTGTCGTTATGAAAATGGCTCTGATCTTACAGTCAATCGTACTTATTTATAGCTAAAATAGGTCATCCCTTTAAAGGATCAAGACGTTCTTCTTGGAATACTGCATGCATTGTTTATTACCCACTTTTTGTCATAATCAATTAGCCTTCAATATCATTAATTCATCATTTAAATTGCAAGAACTATAACTTGCATGTTACAAATCTAGAAATAATAAATGATTCCTGAAGCAAAACAACAATAAAAAAAAGTTTTCGAACACTTCGCTGCATAATTGATGCTATTCTTCAAACAATGCGAAAAAAAGTTTCTCGATAAAACTTTGTGCGCAGCGCTGAAGAAACAAGTGATAATGTTTGTGGTTGCACAAAACACCCACCTAAATCCCAATCGGCTGATTTATATGGCATAACATTGACGTTTTGTCGTGAAATAACAATTAAACCCGAACCGGCTAAAAATAGTTTTTATTTGAAAAAGGTTTGCGCATTTCTATATTTAACGTATTCGCATCGGCCAATTTTACCTAAAAGTTTGCTATAAATTAGGGTATTTTTAGAGATATTAATTAAGTAATTTATTATTATTTAATTAATTGATTTCATAAATAAATTTATTATTAATATCGGACTAATTTTCATGGAAAGATTATAAGAAAGTAAACAGCAAAAATAAGGCTTTCCAAAAAGTTTGTAAAATCGAAATTCATTTCAAACAAAACATAATCACTTATTAGTTGTGGATACAAATATACTCTGCATATCTATTCAGATAATTACAATTTATTTGTTGTTGTCTAATTTCGAATGATTTCAATCTGTAATAAACAATATTGTGTAATAAATAGAACGACATTTTTATCAAATTTGATGTTATTATTGTCTATTAAGCAATAAAAATTTGCAATTAGCTTTAATAAGCATTTCATATTTGAATGATGATGGGATATGCACGAAACTGATATAATTGACGATCAACAATAAACATTTTTTGTGATATTTTACAATTTACTAATTTATTTGTTTATTTGTTTCAGAAAGCACAACAATTCAATCAAGGTAGGGAATTATAATTAATCTTTATTAATACAATTAGATTTAAATCGATTTTGCAACGTTACATCTTACAGTAAACTGTATTTCGTGGCTTTATTAATACGCTACGAGATGTCGCTGGAATATTTAAAATTTCAAATTCACTTGTATATTTAAACAATGAGGTTATAAACAGAATGCAAATTTGATACTATTATTCTTCATAAAGCAAATTGGTAAGTTGATACAAGTAAAAGAGTATGATTTATGGATGTTAAAAGCAATTTCGCCTTCGTTCAAATAGAGTTTATTTATAGCAAGGTATATAACATCAGTTTACGTACGTTGTAAATTGTAGTCGTTTATCGGGATGAATCTCGTTGATTACGCTATTA
>JARJDW010018316.1:0-42252 GCA_030264715.1 Adinopsis sp. GC000173 | reverse complement strand
CATATTTATACGCGTCTTATTCGCGCATCTTTTCATCAACAACATCAAACACTAACTATAACGATTTTATTAATATTGCTGATGCTAATTGACCAAACAGTTAGTCTCAATCAGTTATATATTGTCGGATATTGAAAATTTCATAAAATTTATACCTAGATAGATAAATATATCGCCATTAAATATTAAATACGCGTCAGTTTGTTGTCATCAAACTATTCTATAGGGCTGAGTACTTAACACTAGTTAGTGCTGATGCTAATTGAGCAAACTGTAATTTTTGAATCAGTTATAAATCGTCGGACATTGAAAATTCATACCTTGATAGATAAATATACCGCCATTCTATTAAATTACATATATATATATAGTAGGTACTACTACATTCTACTATTTATTCTATATATATAATATATAAATTCATTATCATCATATTTATACGCATCTTTTATTCGTGCATCAATTACGATTTTATTAAATACGTGTACTTTGTTGTCATTAAACTTTCTTATAGGGCTCAGTACTGAACGCCAGTTATTGCTGATGTTAATTGACCAAAGAGTTAGTCTCAATCAGTTATAAATCGTCGGACATTGAAAATTTCATAAAATTTATACCTAGATAGATAAATATATCGCCATTAAATATTAAATACGCGTCAGTTTGTTGTCATCAAACTTTTCTATAGGGCTGAGTACTTAACGCCAGTTAGTGCTGATGCTAATTGAGCAAACTGTAATTTTTGAATCAGTTATAAATCGTCGGACATTGAAAATTGCATAAAATTTATACCGGCAATCTATTAAATTACATATATAGGTACTATTACTATATAAATATTAATAAATTTATTATCATCATAGTTATTCGCGCATCTTTTCATCAACATCAAACAACAACGATAATAACGATTTTATTAAATACGCGTCGTACTCTACCTGTTCAAAGTTTGTTGTCATCAAACTTTCCTATAGGGCTGAGTACTTAACGCCAGTTAGTGTGCTGGATGCTATTGTGCTTTTCCTCGCCGAAAAACTTGTCTTTTAAGAAACATAATTTCCAAGATCCATTAATTAAATTACTCTAGTAAACAATTAAATTCTTCTTATAAATATTCATTGTTGTCATCAAAGTAAAATTCTTGAGATTTACTGCTTGTTGCAATCTTGAATATTCACCAAGCACACATACGTTTTCTAATTATTTTCATGCAACAAAAGTTCCTCCTTGTGTAAATAACTTTTCATACGTAAAATAGACTTTCCTTACACTAAGCAATTATCTATTATTTACACTCGCAACTATTAAATTGTTATTGTTAACTAATTTGCATTAAATTTTGTGTTAATCGCGAAAATCAACATTGATTCAACTCACTGACTTTTTATTTTACCATCCATTTTTTTTCTCTTCTAACAACGCACACCAACAACAACTCAAGCCCAAAATAAACAAATAGAAACGCGTCCAAGCAATAATCAATTTAATTGGAAACAATTAATTAACGTGATGAGAAACTAAATTGATATAACAAGTGTTTTAACAACAAAACTAGCCCCAAATCCGATATAGCGCTGCGAAAATAAACTCGTCGCCTACAATATATATATATTGTATTGTTTTTTTTTTGTTGTAACAATTATTGCATGCTTAATAAAAGGATTAATGCGAATGTATAATTAATTAATCAATATTTATATTATACATTTATATATGAAAAACATTAGAACAACAATAAATTAATTTATTAACCAAACAGCTATTAATTACAGTATTACGCTGTTTTACATGTATGTAATACGAAATATACATTGCGCGAATAAAACGAAACTTTTAAATACTGTAAATCATAACATTTTTATATTTAATTTTTTCGTTGTTATTGTTGTGTGGCGCTGGATGAATGCTTGGAATGTTAAATATTTTACATTTGATGTAAGTATTTTTTGCAAGCAATTATAAATTATATAAAAAAATGCGAATGTAAATATTGCGTGCTTTTTAAAATTTTCATTTTTATGCCATTAAAGAATGTAATTTGTCATTCATTCATGAATATAAATATATAAAAGGCGAATTGTTTTCTTTTTCTCTCTCCTTCTTTCTTCATCTAGTTTCAATTAATTTATCAGAAAAGTAATATGCTAATGATTATTTTATTATTGCGAGTGATTAGAAAATTGAATTTGTTTCGTTGTACGTTGTACCGTTTACAGTTTAATTAAATTATGAAAGAATATAATTATAATGTTTTTTGTTTGCTCTTTATGTACAAGATGGAAAAATCTTTCTCTTTAGAACGCTTGAAATGCCTTCGGCTTATACTAAAACATTTATGGACAGCACACAATCCTTCTATATATTTAATTTGTGTAATGAATGTTTGCTTTGCTAATAAAAAATAAATTAAGTTGTAAATAGTTAATGTCGATTTGTTTACGTATATTGTATAGAATAAATTTTACAATAATTAATTTTCTTAATGATGAACAACGTTGTCAATAGATAAATATTTAACATTAAATTGGTTATTTACTTTATCCTAAAAGCGATCAATATTGACAGCAAATTATAAAACGTTTTTTATTTGAATTTAATTGTGTGGCGTTTTAAAAATCACATCGGCATTAACAGATCAATTTGTTAAAATATAATATCGCGCCAAATTTGTTTATCTATGCTTTAAACAAAATATGTTTATCTAACTAATTGTCATCCAGTCGTGTTTAAAATTTTACCTTTTTTTTTGGTTGAAAGATTAAACTAATATAATATGATTAATGATTGTTAGCTGGGAATAAAAAGTATTGCAGTTGGTAAATAGGTTTAATGCTGTTTCAATAAAACTATCCAATTAAACTATCAAATTGAATTCACCATTTGGTCGTTTTGTGTGCGACCGGTTAAAAATTGTCAAAGTAAAAATAATGTGATTCAACTCGGCTTAGAAATCTTGATGCAAATAAAATATGTTTTATTGCAATTTTATTGTATGCTAATTTGAAATTAATGTAGCATTAAAAATATAAGCTGGCATTGCATTTTCTTATATTATATATTACATTCTAGAATCCTGCAAGAAGAGACGCAAATGATTTCGTTCAAAAAAATCATAAAAACGTAAACCATATTAATTTTATCACATTGCATTTATTCTATATATAAACTATTGTATGTTAATTACATTTATCAATAATTAAATATTTAATACGAAACATTTCTTCAGAAAGGAAGAGAAGGAATGATTTTTGTCTTGCGTGGTTTGACTCTGTAGTATAGTAGTAGAGTGTACGTGTATATAACAATAACAGTTTACTTGTTGGAGATTTTATGAAATTGCGGTTTTTGGGTTAGGATAAGATGAAACTGAAATAATCCGTGTATCGTTCGGTTTAGAAAAGTATCCCACCAAATTCATATTAAGGTTTTTTGGAAAGGGTGGTCGACGACGACGTCGACGACTCTTTGAAAACTTTTCTAAGGGTAAAACTTGAGGTAATGTTTCCTTTAGTAATCCTTGAAATATGGAAAAACTGATTGGAAAGATAAGACGTGTAGCAAAAAAAAATGTACTAAAACCTTAACATACACACTATAACAAGCCGAATTTGAATAAGAATGTTTGAAAAAGATCTTTGTTGTTCTAACATCCATGTGCCTATTGTATTTTTTACGTAATACTTGGATTTACATTGTGACAAAAATACAAAATTTTTGCTAGTGAAACAGAACGAACGGTGAATGGAAACGATAAAAATATATTCTATATTCCTATACTTTTTTACTATATTTTACTCATTGTATAATAATAAGACACATTTGATGGAAATTTTCCATATCCGCATTCGCATTGAATGCCAGACACGCTTGTCTTAGTTCATTTCTTGTTTTTAGCGAAAATAAATGCTGCAAACATACTGCTGACTCGACCGTTTACTTTTCTCAAACACCAAACACCTAAATTATCTTCACTACATCAAATTCTATTCTATACTCATCTATTCCACAGCCATTCAAACTTCTTTATCATTAATATTTGGCCCATTGTTTTAACTCTGCTATTTATCGTTTGTTGTTCTCAATAACGAATAGAAAATTTCTATCGAATCCATATGAATAACATGAATTCATATATAGCAATGAGCACACGTGCAATACAAAACATTAGCGTTTCCATTTAACTCGCTTATCAATGATATCAGACATTTAAAAGTTGGGAACAAAAAATCGGCAGACGAAGAAATTAAAACCGTGAAAAAATGTGTTTAATGAAATTTCCATTTATAAAGTTTTGCTTGAATAGCATAAAATACGCTTTCATACGAAATTGTCGTATTGATAAGTTTGCTAATTAAATTTTATTTTCAATTAGCATCAAATAAGATTTGAACGGATCTAGAAGCGGCAATAAATAGTGAATTAAATATTATTTCGAGTGAATTGTCTTTGTAAATCCTCAAGAAAGGGTTTAGAGTAGATGAACTTTTCGTAGAATCTTCCAAGATTAGGTTTGCTTTTTAGATAATAATGAAAGCCAAAACACACATACACATATACATACTTTTAATAATAAGACGACGAAGACGAAGCAGACGAAGAGGAAGCAGGAGAAGAAGAAGATGCACTTGGTTAACTTATGTTTATGTAAGATATGATAACACATATACGAGTAGTACACTCGTATAATAAGTATAAGTTCTACAACTTTTAGAATTAGATAATAAATGCGTGTGTGGATGTATGTGGATGGTGGTGCGTAATGGATGACTAACATTAAGAGACTAATTTGCTTTTATCTTCTTTTTTTTTCAGGTAAGAGATAGCTCTACATTGCTTACCATATTGAAGTTTCTGTAAGTATAGTATTACTACTATTTAACATCTCCTAGCGTAAAATAGCGTAAAAAAACTAACCATGATTATGTAATTTTTAAGCAAAACGTTACTTATCTCGCAAATTAGAATAAATAAAATGATAATTCAAAATTTTGCATTATGCAAATGGCAATTTTCCAACCAAGAGGATAAGAAAAATGTATACATATATAGAGTTGTATTTTTTATTCCTGTTGTACAATATATATATTTGACTAGAATCAGGTGCTGAACATTTCTTTGTTAGAAAGTTGGAATAAGTTATTTATTAAATTCGAAGGATGCATGCATGAAATTATTTTAAGACTATTTTAAGCCAAGTTTTAATGTGTTTTCTAATTAAAACTTTTTTGCTTTATTCAAACTCCTTTGTAATAAATTACTCGTTTCAATTTGTTTACGAATCTGCAGTTAAAATTATAAAGTAACATTGAGAGATAAATTATTGTTTTGAATTTATTTGAGGCGTTTCGTAAGTAGTTTTATACATAACATATATATGTGTATGGAGATAGATAGTATAAGTATATGTGTTTGAATTTGTGTTTAAAATGTCAAAAGTAAGGGAAATTGTTTATGGCACTCAATGTGAGAATTCGCGTTGCAATAAAATTTTAACTTTCTGTGCTTATTTCATACGTACAGACACGCAACTAGCATATGTAGGTAGAGAGGTTTACTGAAAAAGTGCAATATATTGCTGTGTGTTTTTATTTGCTGATTAGTTCGCGTTTACGTTTTGCGTTTGAAAAAATTGATAATTTTTTTTCGCTCCTTTGTGAAGGAGATTGCATCTACCGGATAAAAGTGAACAAAACGTATAAGAATACTAGATAAAGTTTAAGATCTTTTTGGGCACATTCACTCTCATTTTCGCATCCTCTTCTAACCGGAAGCTCTAAACAGAGATATAAAATTGCCAGTCAGTGATATACTGTTAGACTTTAATTAGTTTGTCATTCACTGTTCGAGTATTTCCAGACATTTGTTTTCGAGAATAGAGTGTGTCTGGTTAACTTCAAGAGACAGCTAATTCGTACCCCTTCTCCTTTTGCTATTATTTTACCACATATTCCTCCTTAAATACGCACTTCTCATTTCTCTATATATTATCGTACTGAAAGCTCACTTACTTTGCATATCTCTACACGTATGTGTATAGTATGTACTCAATTCACACTCCAAACTAACCTGAGCTAACAAACTGCATCTACTACACAGCCACACACACACACACACATACACACACATTCACACAGAAATATCGCTCGGAATAATTACACATTTTTCTAAAATAACATTTTTTACTCGTATTTACGCTCGGTAAATAGAGCAATGCGTTTGCTTTACCAAATACACATCCTAAAGGATCATTCTTTTATTTTCTCGAACCATCCCGACCCGGTTTTCGTCCAACATTCCACATTGTTCAATCTATAAATACATTTTAATTAACATTGTAATCAAATTAATAATTTATTAATAGTAGCTAGTAATGCGTGATTTCATTAAATATGTAATTGTTTGTCGTGATTTAGAATCAAAAATAAAAATGTTAATGCATTTTTTATATGAAATTTGATGAGAGCAAGTTTTATTTCAATTTATATTAGTATAACAAAATGTAAACGAATCAAACAAAAACTAATATACAATAAAATACATTTTAATTAACATTGTAATCAAATTATTAATAATTTATAAATAGTAGCTAATTAATACGTGGCCATATTAAATATGTAATTGTTTGTCGTGATTTAGAATCAAAAAATAAAAATGTTAGAATGAAAGCAAGACAAGATGTTAATGCATTCTTTATGAAATTCGTTAACTACATACTTGACCTGAAGCAAGAAAATTAATTCTTGCGACAGCAGCGCTAATTTTTATTAGCAAAATGTTTAATAAATACTTCTTGCTGTTGGTAATCAATATAGAAAGCCGCAGAACGTAAATTTCTTGTGGCAATTATAGCAGCTACACACAGCCAGCTACCTTCTAAGAACTAAAACATCACCCTCACATTCTATTAATTGGGCTGCGGCATAAATAGTTGCTGTTATCTACGAAATTTAAGATTAAGGTATGGTCTAATTAATTTTTATTAGAGGGTTATTATTATATGGTGATGATAATTGGATTAATAAGTTTCTATAATATATAGAGTATTCATTCTCTCATTCATTCACTCATTCACTGACCTGAACTAAGCTAAGAGTTGTCTTGGTCAGTGCTCGCTGTTCATGCTGAAATGATAAATTTTATGCAAAGTTTTAGCGCTATTAATAATATTGCATATATGTTTAATTATTGTATATATTACGTAATTGAAAAGCGAGCTTATTATTTCTATTGCTTTGTATATTCTATATTGTATAATATAATATGTATTTATTTAATTAGCGCTCGGATTACCATAAACAAGGGAAAATTTAAATGATTATTTTACTTTATGTAGGATGAAGATCACTAGCATTTTATTGAAACGTATTGCGATTTTTCATGAGCCATAAATAACATTTAATGGCACTAATTAAGGATAAAGAAAACCCAAATGTTCTGTTTTAAGGGTAACGAGATTCGAACCGGCTTTTAATTGTCAAGTCGTTATATAATAGAAGCTGTTCTTATCACTAAGCCACTCATATTGCCTGTTAGCTGTTGATGGTCATCACATAAATGTATACATATACTATCGAGAAATTTAAAATAAATTCATTAGCAACATATTATTACACATTCATTATTTGCACACATTATTTGCAGATGTGGATGTGTAATCTGTAATCTGATATTATTCAGCTTTTGGCGTCAATTAATTAAAATTTTGATAGAAATCGTATTTATTAGATGTTATTAGGGCAAATGTGCAAATATTATTCCGACCAAATGTTAATTACAGCATTACAATTTTAATATTTAGTGTATATTATAGAACGGTAAAAGTTATTTTTTGTTTTAAATAAAAATTACGTTTATTAAGAGTGTAATTAATTTAAAATGGGTAATTATATTTCTAGAAAATTACAGGTAAAATAAATGCCTTAAATATTTAATATTCCTCATAAAATTTTAAATTATGCGCCACATAAACTTAATTATAACATTATCATATTAAACCGTTGAAAATAATCAATATTTAATAATATATCATTGCGAATAACGTTTTTACTTTTCATTTTCATATTTTATATTTCATGTACAAAATTCTATTTGCGCAAAATGATTTATATTCATTAATTAACTAACACAAAAATTATTAATTATGCATTATTTATAGAAAATGATAAATAAACAATATATTGTATACGTTTAGACATCATATCTATTACATACATTATTATATTTTTAATTCGACTTTTAATCATGAAAATGTTAAACCACGTTGCAGCTGATCATGAAATAAACAAATCAAATATTTTGTAATTAAATTAATGATTGATTTTTCTACATACATATTCAAACATTATATTGTAAATAATTATAAAATTGGTTGAACACAAATACCCAAACTATTATTTAATTTCATTACATTACTATTCAATTAATATTAATTAACGATGAAATCTATAAATATCAATAACATGTTATTGACATGCATGCAAATTATTTTCATTTAAATTTATCAATATCCATTTATTTATCTGGTATGCGCCCGACGAAATGTTGTTTCCCACATATTGTTATATACCAATTGCAGATAAAGCCGCATCTTTGTTGTCTCTCTATACAACAATACACCGAAACTAAAACAGTTATTATATTTATATAAATATATAAATTGCATTACTTTATTTGCAAATATCCTTAAGCGATAAAATGCATTAGCATCTCTAATTTGCATTCATCAAATGAATTTCTTTTTGAAGCAAGTGCAGCGTGCGTGACACAAAGCCAACAGAACACAACAATACATATATATATATATTGTATATATAATATTTTTCGCCCGCACATTTTTTCCTTGATGTTCGCTGCTGCTGCTGCTGCTGCTGGTGGTGCTGTTGTTGAGCATTTCATAAACACAATTTGTGGAATTGTCAAGTAAATTGGTTAGGGGATACAAGGGTGCAAAAGACTGCCTCTACTAAATTAGCAAAGCTGTTTAAGTCAACATAGCTAGGCTTGCTAATAGTGTGTTTATTCGCAGGACGAACATACATGCTTGCACCTACACTGTTTACTTTATCTAAGTATTTGCAATGAGGTAAACACATTTCTACCAAATTTGCATTCATCGTACCACCAGCAGTATACGATTATATACCTTTTTCTCCATTTGCTAGACTGGAGAAATCCAAAAAATGTGATTCAATTCCATTATATGAAATTATTCTATTACGTATTACGATGTATTATTGTATTAAGTAATTCTACAAAAACAAAAGTGCATTAGCTATGACATATTATTTATATTGTACAATAGTTATTGAGTCAAACCACAATTTAATGCACTTTAATAAATGCTATATTGGAATTATATCAATATTTATTTAAATAAATAAATAATATGAATGAAATTGATCCACAAAATGTTAGTGCTACTACAATGTATGTATATTCAGTAGAACAAAAATTTGTTAGATCGAAATTAAATAAATGTTTGTTATTATGTATTAACAATGAGTCTTAATTATCTAACGTGTAAATAAACAAAGCGCAAGTAAATAGTGGATTAAATTACAATATTATGCATATGAATTGAAAACCAATTTCAGATAGAACATAAATGTTTATAAAATAATAATAACGTATGTAAGTAAATGTAAATATTAATTACGCTCTTGGTAATTTTAAACCAAAGTTTATAAATAGATTGTGTAAACAAGGAAACTATTGTATCAATTTATATAATAGTAAACGATATTAAAATGTTTCTATGTATGATATAATATCATCATCATCATCGCAAGCATAAAAAATACGTTCGTCATTTCATATGCAATGGCGTAGTACTTTGACCGGATTATACTTAAAAAAATTTAATGATGCTTTCATCTCTTATATAGAGTAATATCTAACAGCCACCTTCATCACTGATGAGAAAAACTTTTCATAGTCTTCTAAAACCAATTTCTCAACGCAAGCATAAAACTGAACACTTGCCTCATGAAAAAATACATTTTTTTAATTATTGCATTAAATTAGATAGAACGCAGAAGTCTTAAACTAGCTTTTTATGCAAAAATTCATCATCGCAAATGCTACAACAAAATATTTTATTAAAAAATTTCGCTAATTTATATTCTTATAGCAACTATAATTTATCGCAAAACTGGATTTATTCCTAGCAATTAATTAGTTTCCTTAAAATGCAATTTGGTGCG
This sequence comes from Adinopsis sp. GC000173, assembly GCA_030264715.1. Taxonomy (NCBI): domain Eukaryota; kingdom Metazoa; phylum Arthropoda; class Insecta; order Coleoptera; family Staphylinidae; genus Adinopsis; species Adinopsis sp. GC000173. Next base: position 32,050 of record JARJDW010018316.1, on the reverse strand, counting down.
CGCCTAAAAAAAATTAAAAACGATTTTTTATCACACCTTTTCTCCCCCAAGTCAAAATATTTACCCTTAATATAACATATTTCATTTCTTTTTACCCCTCCCTATCTGTTCGATTTATGGTTTTGTCAAGTTGGGATTACTCCTCTAGACCCTAACTCTTGTAATAACTAGGGGATAGGTTAAAATCTAGAAAAGAACAACATTATTTAATACTACTACCATACATATAGCAAAGTTTAAAGCTGTAAAATCTGCTAAATATTATTATTATATATATACACACCGTATTATACAATATATAAAAAAAATTCATTGTAATCTTCGCACTCGAGTTAAAATCACTAACAATTTTTTCTTGGAAATTTTAAGTAACTCTCTAAAGCCCTAATAATAAATTTTCAAACTATTTAGTGTTTAACTCTAAAACTTTTAGGAAGTATTACCGAGTAAATAATTAATTAGAGAATGTGTTAGTATAAAAATCCGGCATCCAGGTGATATTTAAAAAGTTAATTTACCACATAAATCATTTAAATTGTGCAGCATAAAAAACAACATTTTATATCTAAATTACACATTTGAGATTATTAGGAGGACGTAATGATGCTTTTTTTTTCTAAATAAAATAAAAAATTAACAACAACGATAAAGCAACTCATTATTTGCAAGTAATTTGCAAAACTGAAAACAAATTAGATTGCTTAATGGTTTTCTTTTTTTTGCATTCGGCGAAAACACAACAAAAATGTATTATGTCATTTTTTGTCGCATGAAATATGTCGCTACCGTTTCTCTTTGCACAAAAATGTATAAAAATCTTACTTCTGGAATGTAAGTTACCTGCTATATGATAACATATTTTTTATATTTTGTAATAAAGTACACAACAGTAAAGAAAAAATCTCTCGAGTTAAATATAAACAAATTCGTGGAGAAATGATGCGTTTGCATAAAAAAAACAACATTCTCATACTTTGCGATAATAAATATTAGATAATGTTAAATGACATTAATAATTATTAATTGAATGGAGCTATTAATTTGGTAAAAGGTCTAATAACTTCACCAAGTCAATCTATATAAAATAATTACATGTTAATCTGTTCATTAAGCGAAATGCAGGTTGCGATGATTTCGCTAATTAAAACAAATTTTTAATTTAATATGACATGAAATAAAACACTTTAAGAGCAATTCATCTTGATTTATTTTCGTTGTGACGATGAGGAGGAGGAAGTAGGAAGTAAAAAAATTGTGTAAAAGGTGTAATAATTCGAGCAGTCATGACAATTTAATTGCAATTAATAATAAGTCAATCTGTTAAGAATGCAAAAATATTAAGTATCATTTGTAATTTGCGTAAATGGTAAATGAAAATGGTGAAAAGCGGCGCTTTGAAATAAATTGCGCTGCACGAAGCGCCGCTTCGCCGCTGCTGCTGCTGCTACTGCTGCAATTGAAGCTTTTCAATTTAATATTATTTTAATATTTTTTAGTGTTGCTTCAATCACCTATAAAGTGATTTGTAAAGCATCAATTTCGCCGTTAAATGGCATTTGAACCAATTATCTCTGGAATATTAAGCGAAATGTGAAGCAATGAGCGTTGTTTGTTTGTACATCGAAATTGCAAGCTATTTTCAAGTTCGTAATGTTCAATGGGCTTTCTCTCGCTCTTATTACTTACTTGAAATAATTTTATTCATTGAATTACATTTAATGCCTAGAAAAAAACAGTTTTATATTTTATATTTTATATTTATACTAAAATATATATATGTTGTAGTACATACAAGTGCGTTATTGAAACTTTACTAAACAACTTTTTTGCCACCAATTTTTATCGCTATATAAATACGTAATAAATTTTTAAGTAAATTTTTAGTGAAAACATTTTATGCATAAACATGAAACTTCTTCAAGGTAGTAAAAACGATTTTATACTTGAATTAGCGTATTAAAGAAACTAAAATATTTAATCAGATAAGAAAACTTTTCACCTATATTAATATATTTTACATATATATTATATATAAAAAAAATTAATTTAAAATCGTTTTTGTTGAATTCATTTTGTTTACTAGTTCTTTTCAAAATCGATTTAATTGTAAGCTTTAATAAACAAGTGTTGTGCAATGAAATAGACAAAACTAATTGCTAATCATGAAACTAAAAATATATTATACTATTATGCAACATACTAACTACTGTTTCCCAAACTGTCTGTATTTGTCGGTGCATATTTNCGGTGCATATTTTAAAAATTACATTTTATTTTTATATTTGTTTATAAGTTGCATTGAATTGTCATATTAGAGAAACTAAAGTATTTAATCAGATAAGAAAACTTTTCACCTATATTAATATATTTTACATATATATAAAAATAAATAATTTAAAATCGTTTTTGTTGAATTCATTTTGTTTACTAGTTTTTTTCAAAATCAACTTAATTGTAAATTTTAATAAAAAAAAAAATGTGCAATGAAATAGACAAAACTAATTGCTAAATAAGTTGCATTGAATATATCTATATATTAGATATATAAAAAATATATTATGTATATAATATATATATAAAAAAAACTAATTTAAAATCGTATTGCATTTTCTATTTACAATACTCAATCTTTTTTATTTTGTTGAATTGATTTTGTTTACTAGTTTTTTCAAAAGCAAATACTAAATAAATTTAAAAAATTGAAAGCGTTTTTTTTTATTTACATTGCATCGAAATTTAAATATATATATATATTTTATTATACATGCGCACGAACGATTTTCCTCGCATCAAATAATGAAAAGTTAATTCGATTTATTAATATTTTATTCAAATAAATCCATTACATTAATTCAAGTATGAAACAGTAGAAATTAATATGAAATGTTGAACGTATTGATTTAATGAGAAACAATCTAGTGAAAATGAAATTTTAATTATCTTCATAATCGAATTAAACGCTTTTATTAGACATTTTTGAAGTTTAAGTTTATGAATGTTTGTTAATAATTAAATAATTTAATCAACTATCAACATTAACATGGAATTTCATAGAAATTAATTTCAATATCGTTATACGTTATTGTCATTTCTCCGAAACATGCAACATCCAATGACATTCAAAATTTCCTTCAACTCCTTTTGAAATTATTTCGTTCCTAATTGTCAAAAGTCGAATATAATTACATTGTTGCATTCCACGAATTGTTTATTAATATTTATTAATAATACGGCATGGAAATAATATTAAAATGCATTATTTATTCATTATTAGATGTGCATATTATATATGGATATGTATATGTATATGTATGTGTGTATGTGTTACATATATTTAATTAAATTAATCTTGATGTAAATCATTGCAATATTACATTTTGTGTGCACATTTATTACAAAATTAATTAAATGTAGGTCTACACAATATTGAATTATACATTAATTAAATTCTATTAAATGAAAATGTTATATCGAAATATCAAAGATTTTGGTTCATGTTGAAATTTAAGAGAAGGGAAAAATGTGCGCGTTTGATTGCATAAACAAAATACGACGAATTGGTAAAATAAAAACAAAACGAATTTAATATTTAATGTATCAATAAAAGGAAGGTATATTTCATTATATAATATATATATTTTAACAATGGTTATGATTCTGATTAGTAAACATTAATACTCTCGCTAATTCAACATTCAACCTGATAAAAACCAATAAATGTATAATATTTTATGTTAACTAAATAGAAATTTTATTATTACTTTATTTAATATAATAATATAAAAAATGATATAAATGTTTATTTATTACGAACAAATACGCATAATGAACATTTACATTAATAAGTATTAAATATTTTTGATTAGTAAACATTAATTACAAATACGTAACATAAATGTACCATTCGGAAGTAATTAAATTAGATAGTTTCAAGTCAAACTGCAATTGCATGTAAATTTCATGAATTACTCATTGCAGATAATATTTATGCTTGTTGAACTATGCAAAATTGTTGTAACTTTCTCATATGTGTAAGCTAGCTATACAATATATGATCGTTTTATTTATAGAATTTGTAATTAAGCAAAGTTGCAAAAATGTAATTAGTGAGCGATAGTTGAATTATTTCAGCTGGATTATATTGAAATGTAACCTCTGGTACATGCGGTTTTCCTATACCTTCTATTATAGATTTTACAAATTATCCATTGCGGTTGGATCGGTTTCGAAAATAGTAAATTTCATAAAATTAATAAACGCAAAGTGTATGCCGAAAATTTACATATAGATGTAAGCGAAAACCGCGCGCCACATTTTACTAATAATTATTTTCGCAAAAATTATGAATGGCAAATAATTATGGTGGATAATTTGTGTACGCTACGTACTTGGGGATTTTGTTCATTAAATGCATTGTGTATGTACAGCGTAGCTATGTTATTTATTTATACGCGTTGTGTATAAAATATCGCTAGAAAGATGCATGAAAATTGCCCAAATTATTCAATTACCAGCTATAATTATTATCAAAATTGATAAAACTAAAAATATGTTATACTATATTATGTAACATATACTATTGTTTCCTAAACTGTCAGTATTTGTCGGTAAATCGTCGATAATTTCCATACAAGTTAGTTATTATATTATTTAATCAGCAACAAATTGAACTGCTGGGATTTGTTTCTTGAAAATTAAAATTTCGTTCTATTTTTACATTAATTTTTGTACATACACATTTTCTGCCAATAAATTTATGAATTTATTTCTTTAAGATAAAAATTAAGTAGTATTTCGCCAGTATACAATAAAGTTTTATCTTTATTACCAGCTATAATAATTATAAACTGCATTAGAATCAAATATTGATTAAAAAATCACATAATCGACTTGATTCTAAGCTCGAATAGAAGATGTTTTGCAATGAAATAGCTGAAATTAATGGCTAATAAGGAAACTATCATGTAACAGATACTGTTTTTTTCTAAACTGTCAGGATTTGTCGCTAATTTCCATACAAGTGAGCACTCTCTCGTTAAAAATGAATATATTAATTATTACATTTTACAGGGACAATAACTATTTAATATGTATATACCAATATACAACAAAATATTGTTTTAAAATCAAATATATTTATGAATTAATTTCTTTAATATAAAAATTAAGTTAAAAATGCTGGAGTGCCACGTTTGAATATATTGTAGTATAATCGTATATAATAAAATTTGATAGATTGCAGTGATGATTCACATATTTATTAAAAGTTTCAAAAATCCAATCTTGATTTAAATTGCAACAAAGTATTTTACATCCATAGAGAAGATAAATCTGCGCAATGAATATAAATATACAAGTGTTAGGTAATTAACAGCGTTCATAAAGTTTAAGTTCAAGTGCGAAAGTAAACATTTTAGTTTCTCTCTGCAAAAAATCAATATGAAATTTTAATATGCCAATTATTCTCATTACTCTCGGAGTACCAAATAATAATAATAAACGGATATAAACAATGTGATTGTGATAAACGCAAATTATGTTGAATACAAAACCAAACATATGTTAAAAGTATTAAATTCCTGATAATCACAAAAACAATTATAACGTTAATTAATTAATTAGTTGAATAGATGTGAAAATCCGTAATTAAATCACTAGTTGGATGTATGCGAATTTTTGCACAAAACAAAAATTTGTTGTCGTCAACAGTTAACACGATTAGTAAATTGTTTATACCTTGAATAAACATATCTGCAAAATTTTAAAACATTCTGTTGCATTTAATTTATGCATCATAGTACAAACATGTACAAATTGAGCGTTAATCGCTACAATTACACTCGAAAGTACATACAAATATTTAGGGCATATAGAACCACAATTATGGTAGAAAGCATATGTGGATTTGTATATTTTGTCTCGTTAATGAATGTACGTATATGTATTCTTTGTCATACAAATCACAAATTATTCGAAAAAATTTTAAAACGGCAGGGTGAAGCTAATGCACTTTTTTCATTGAATGGTTGGTTGGTTGTTTGTTTGTTTGTTTGTTTGCTTGTTTGATAAAATATCTTGTAGGAGATTTTTTGGCAAACGTACCAAGTTGTAACTTAGTTTAATTAAAATAATTCTATTAAATCGCGCTGAAAAACTAAACACTAGCGCATAAATCAAATCAAATATAGATTATTAATAATGTCCTCCTCTCACATTTTCGAAATGCGAAATAATCATCGTATGAAAAATTATAAATGAAAAGTTTTATGACAAATAAATGTCAAGTCATTTGGAGAAATAAAAGTTGACAAATCAGTTATGTGCAAGCAAAATGTTGGCGAGCAAATGTTGACGAGAAAATGATGATTAATGTTTTTTCACCAACAAATATTAACCAATAAGTTTTGTTTATGGTTTGGGATAACGATCAAAAACCTTAATGACAACTTGACATGCTGCTACACATATGTGTGTGGGATATCAGGAACAATTTTCGAAATGTTTCTGTCTTTCAATATTAGTTAACAAATTTCTTACATTATTTATATGTGTGTAGTAAGTAGTAAGTAGCCACTCGTACTTTAATTACTTCCAATATCAAAACAGTAATATGTATGTTTGATAAAATATAGATTTTATTTTTTTATTTTGATTTATTTCAAATTTCCAACAATTGCAAATGACTGGCAGTGCTCAATCATAAATTGAATTTTAATGTTAAAAATCATTCAACAAATTAAACTTGATTGACGAAAGTTCAATTTGATTATTACTAATAGATATTTTATAAGAGTATCAAATTAATTTGTAGCATCGATTGTAGCAATTTGAACTTTTCAAATTTGTATCTCTTAATGCAAATTTTTTTCTCTTTCGAGTGCTTTCGAGCTCAACAATAAAACAACAATTATAAATCAGCAAGTTTAACGCAACGCTTGAAAAGATTCTATTTTTAAAAACCATGCCCTCTTTCTTTCTTCTTCAAAAGAAATAAAAAATTATATATATTTAAAAGTTTCACCTCAACAAAAATCAAGTAATATTTTTCTGCTCTGTATAACTTGTAAAACTTTTATTAGGCTTAACTTTTAAACCAGCAAACTTTCAACTCTTACGTATTATTTCAAACAACTAATATTTATCTAATTAAATAAAAACCGCTATTACACAATATTTATATAATTTGACAAAAAATAAACTTGACGCTTTGCGAATTTAAGTTTTGCGCTCAAGTTTATGTTTGAAATTTCTTTGAAACCGCACTCAGACTCTTTATCTCTCGCACAAAGATAGAGATGAATTTCTTGGCTTTGGCTATTCAATTTACATTTTAACAAAAATAATACGCGCCGAACATTTTTAATGAATAATAACACATTTTGCGTTTACTTTAACACTGCTTTATTTATTTTCTTAATAATAAAAATCCCCAGATGTTTTTTTAAGTGACGACTAAGTTTCGTTACATTCTGTTATTACTAGTTGATTAAATCGCATTGAATGTTAAGTTAACGTTAAGCCAGTTGAAAATTAATAAAAAAAATAAATATCATACTCACATTCACACTCAAAGACAGAGATAGAAACCGAAAATTACATTTGTTTATTTTTGTTTAAGCACAATACTCTCTAGTACTAGTAGTATAGAAAATGATATTTATTTTGAAGTAAAGTTGTTGAAATAAGCATCTAATTTAATTTATAATTCAAACACATTTCAACTAAAAGCTTATACAGGGTGTAAATGCTAACTTGCTTACTCTGCTAACTTATTTATTTGTTATAACAAAATTAAAATTAAGTAATTTCATTTTAAGATAGTTTTAAATGTTTTAGCAAAATTTTCATCTCCACAGATGCCACGCTAATTTTATTAATGACAGAACAAATACTAAATACAAAATACGTAAAGAGGTAAGAAAATAAAAAAAAAATCCGACTCTTTATCAAATGAAAAAGTTTTATTCAAAACTTTACTTCCATTAAATAAATGAACTTGTTAAAGTTTCTAGTTAGCTTGTATAGGTGGTAGGCGATAGCAATTTCTATAAAATTTCATTAAAATATTAATACATGCAAATTAAATTGATGGGACGTTTGATAATGAAAGTAGGGATTATTCGGATTAGTATGTTTAGGTGTAGGAAATGTCCTTAAATGGAAGATTTATATTAAGGTGCAAATAATGTAACGTAACGTAACGTAGTAGTTGGCTTGAAATGTTCCCACTAACCTGGTATAATTCTAACCCTGTCTGATGTTGTCACATAGTTCAAAAATTCACAATGATGAGGGATGTGACAGGATGATACAATAGGCCTAGCTGGAGAGTACCTTAAGTGTCAATGACAATATATAATTCAAACATCTCTTTGTTGTGCGTGTGTGTGTATGTGGAGTGGAGCGAGGGTGTTTGCCATCGAATAAAATTTCGATTTAATCCGAATGCAGTAGTTTTATTTAATCATTCGATTTTTAATTAAAACCACTAATTTATACGTTGAATATATATCTCAATAGCTTCAAATTCAAACGATCTTCAATCAACTTTAATCAAACACCATCGACAATATGCAAATCATTTGCATTTACCCTTTTCATTAATATAGCAAAACAATATATTGTTGTTTTATCTCTCTATTAATTACATCTTTATTTGCATTCGGATTCAGTTTCAAAAAATTCATGTCAAGCCATTTAATTATACTGCTCCAAAAAAGAAAAATGTTTTGGAAAAATAGCAAAATGCAAAAAGTACTCTCATTTGGAATAGGAGATGCACAATCAAAATTCATTTCACCGATAAAATTGTTTAAATAGGTGCGATACATTTTACGTTTGTGTGTAATTGTTTTCATCGTGCTTTCGAATGCGAGCGCGAAATTGCCGAAAAGATAGACGCAGCTGTTGGTGCGCGCGCGATGAAAAAAAAATTTGGGCGAGGTAATATTTTGTTCTATTTCCACGATAAGCAAACTATTCAACTGCTAAACAATCGAGAGAATTATATGCTGCACATGCTCTATAAATTTTTATGTCACATCAACTTGCCATCTTTACACAAAATCTTTGCCAGTAATAAAACAAAACATGATCAATACTTGTATTTTTTTTCCCAGCTTCGTTTTAGATATTTTTTAGGGGTATGGTATAAAATATTTGCTCGGAAACAAACAAGTTTCTCGTCCAACACAGATTCTTTCCCTTTTTTTCCTTGTTGTTTAAAGTAGGTAACAGCAGTTTTTGATACTTGCAGGGATATAAAAAAATGATGTTTTATTTTTGTTTTAATTAGATTTTCCAAGTAGTTTTTCTCCATACACAGCGTACTTGTGTTATAATACAATGAAAATTACTTTTAGGAAGTAAGTACCTCCAAGTACTTGAGACAATAAGACATGCTCGTTCCGACAGAGTTGTATGTGCAAAACACTTACATATAGCACATATATGTGTGTTATAAAATTATTATTGTACAAGCGATATTTTTTCATAGTGGAACGAAACCATTTAGAAAATTCTTATACGTATAGTATAGTTATTTTATGTTGGTGTATATGTGTGACGTATATATGTATAGAAAAAGAAAGAAAAGGAGAGTTTCTTAATAGTGAAGGATTATCTCTTGGGTACAGAAAATGTTCACTTTTTGATAGGCTGGGAAATGGCAAGAAATGTAAGAAAAACATGTCATCAGTCTACTCTACGATTGGTTACTCTTCAGGAATTTTATCCTCGTTTCTTTTAGACTTTTTACACGCTAGACGGCTACGACTGCGGTTACGGCTACGACTTTTAAAATAAATTTTTAAAATTGATTTAACTAATTACTTTAAATTGGATAATAATGTACTATATACGTCTTATATGAAAGTGATTATGTCGAAATGTTGTTTTAAACATGTAAAACATGCTTACACGTATTTGGGAAATATTTAAGGTATACTAAAAAGGAAGTGAATTCTAATAGAACGTGACAGTATCTAAAAAAGCTCCCTGAATTTGATATGTAGATATACATAAGTGAACATAGGTAGAGAGGTAGAAATTGAACGTTTTTGTGCACGAACATTTATTAAACTCAACGACTCAACGTTATACTAAAATATTCAAGAAAAAAAAAACATTATTGAAAGCTTGTAACAATTTTAAAAACATCAAAATAGCGTTTTATTGGTCCAAATACATTTCGGGCGGCATTGAATTGAATTTTATTATAAATAAATGTTGTTCATGTATTGATTATCATTAGTAAAAAAAACAAAACTTTAACAAATAAGTTAAATGAATGATAAACAGCTAGAAAGTGAATTGCAATTGATCCAAACATGAAACAGCAATTATCAAACATCAAAAATCAATTTTGTTGAACAAAATAAATGTTTCTTTATAGTGTATAACTAAGCAGTATTTGATAGTTGGAAATGACACAACTTGACGTAATTTATCATCAATTAACCATCGTCTATCCATTCGGACTCGGACCTATTCCTAAATATTTAATATTGATTGTGCTACATCATTTATTGATTACTCATGCCGCGTGTATACATAACATCATATATTTTCACTATACGTGCATACATTTAAGCAAAATCTGCAAGTCAAATGAAATGTGTCTTAAGTAGTAAAGTCTGATAGAGAGTGTGTGTGTTAAGATTTAGTGGTTTACGTTTCTGTCAGTAGAATATTTATGGATACGCAACGAAAATTTATAAAGCCAAGAAATAGTAAATATGGCATTTCGTATAAAAATAGTGATATATGCGTGTGTGATAAATTCCTCTCTTTTTTTTACAACACACACACATACACATACATATACATTCATATACACTAATATATAAAGATATATATATTTATTATTTAATATTGATTCGCATTATGGACATATAATTTGATATTTTAGCTATATTTCATAGCCGCATTTTATTACTTACTTATTCAGGAAAGACGATTTGCATACTATTGTACAATCATTACCTTAATTACACTCTATGCGCTTAATTATTTAGATCAAAATGACTCTATTCTTAATATTTCATTAATCCACCACTAAATAACACTAATATTTATTGTTATTTAAATGCTTCATTTGCATAAATTAATATGAAATCAAATAATATTGATACGTTCATTCAATTTAATCCTTTAATTATATCAAATTGATGGATAGCATTTTCAATACATTAGGTATCAAATAAAAGTATCAAACTTGGATGAGTATTAATTTTACTTAAAACTTTACTGGAAATTTGATCATAGACCATATGAAATTATGCAAGTTTTGTTAGAAGACGTTCGATGTTGAAATTTTTCTCAATTACGGAAAATTCGAAACCGCATCGAATTATATTTTCTATCTATACCTACATATATAGAGTATCATTGCTGGTTTTGCATTTCATAATATTGATGGTCAGCAGATTTTCAACTCGATTCTCATGCATTGCAGCATAACGTGCAACAAAATATTTTTCTTCCATAGTTTTACTATACATGTACGTACGAGTAGAACTGGCATGAAACGTGCAGTCTTTCAAATTAGCAAAGTGATTTATATTTTTGTTATATGCACTTTTTAGCTTTTTTTTGTATTTCATTTATTTTAAAGCAGAATAAATAGGTAATAGATAGTTAAATAATATTGTTTTGCAATTAAGTCTTTAATATTGTGAGTAAAGTGCGATAAGTTTAATTTATGTAATAAATTTTAAGCAGTGATTGTAATCTAAAGAAAACATAGTTTATATACAATGATATTATTATCGCTTTAAGATTAACCCTTTGCACTCTTTAATTATTTTTTCGGCTCCTCTGAAAATGCCTATTTTGCTCTGTGAAACACCCCTGTGCAGTTGTTAAACTTAGAATGTCGTTGTTACTCAATATGCGAGCCTGAATTCAAAACCTAAATATATATTTAATACTTTAGGTTTGCTAACGTTCAGAATCGCTTGTCTTTTGCTTAAAGCATTTGCCACAGACTACAGGGCATAATACTAACTAACTGGCATAAAACGTGCATTCTTTAAAATTAGCAAAGTGATTTATTTTTATTTTTTTTATGCACTTTTCAGCTTTTTTTATATTTCATTTACTTGAAAGAAGAGGTATTAAAAGTATAAAACAATAATAAAACACACACAAACACACACACACTAAGGGTTGTGGCAGTTATATTTATAAAAAGATTTGCTATTATAAACATAAAACAAAATTATTATATGCGTTATAAAAATACACTTATTACATATATGAAACTAGTAAAATGATGAATGTCAGAGATTGGTGCGTGTGAAATTTTTGCTTTTCATAATAAATTACATGTTTATGATAGTAAATTTAAGAGGGTAATAAAAACTAACTTTATTATCGAATAATTTTGAACTAATATTTATAATAATCATCATTTTTTTAACGACGTCAGCATTTTTATCTCGTTCGTATGTTGACGTGATTAGAGAGTTCGCGCAAGAGAAGTGAAGCAGCGAAAAAATAATATTGTATAATATTATATATTGTAGAAAAATTGTTTTGTTGTTCTTTTGTTGAAATAGATGTAATAAGTTTAAGTTTCGTTTCGAATTGAATTGGAAAAATTTTATGTGTGAAGTTTTATGCATGAAAATAGGTTTATATACTTTATTGAATATTTGGATATAACAAACAAAGAAATGTAGAGAAGGAGCAGATTTGTGCGGGAAAACTGAAACAAAATCTTAGTAAAACAGAAAACATTTCGCATATTAATCTTCATAACGCGCGTATTTGATGTTGAAATTTCTAATGTGCCTTAATTATACTCAAATATTAAATCTTTTAATATAAACATGGTTATTATGAAATATTATGTTTAAAATTACAGTTCTGCGTTTTATTACTTTCCATAAAGTGCTAAAAAAAAGAATCAAATATTATTTTAATTGCGCTTTAACAAAAAAAAAAAAATGAAAAAGAATGAATCCATCAACATCTTAAATATGTTAAACAATTTAAACAACTTTTTAACAAGAATGTGAATTAACTGAAAACATAATGGAAAATATATTTAAAATATTTGCTCAACAAAAGAGAGTGAGAGTAATTATTTAATTTTTTGAGATGGTCTTTGTATTCTTAAAGATTTTTTTTTGTTTACATTTGTAAGCTGAAAACAAGTTGAAAAGAGAAATGGTTGAAGTAGCAGAAAAATGAATAAGAAGAAAATGCTGATGGAAAGCTGTAAAATATTAGAAATGTTTTCAAGCGCGTTTAAAGAAAAAGGAGCGGCGGCGGCGGCGCGCGCGAGAAAAAAATTGGTGATTTAATAAAACATCTATTCAATTCATTTATATTTAACTGTACATAATTGCCACCTTTTCTTCACCGCCTGCCTGTTTACCGAAATGCGGACCAAATCGAAATGATTGTATGTATGCATGTATGTATGTGTGTGTGTATACATCGTTATGTTATTACAGTCATCAATTCAAATTTCTAGTAATTTACATCTAGAATTCTGTGTATTATTCATTCAAGAGGGGTATTTAATATCTAAGTGCGAAATCCATAGCAGTAATTGGTCTAATCTCTTGTAATCCCATTACGAACTAGGACCTTTTCACTAATCATATTCAATACATTAATACAAATCACATATGTCTTTTTATTGCCGCCGTCGTCGCTTTTGCAAATATTAGTTTTTGGAAAATCATTAAACGAATTTTTGTTGCCTCATCTATAATACATGACTGAATATATTTTTGTAAGTTTACTACGAAAACCGTTTTGATTTGTAACATACATAAACATGAATAAGAATAGCATGCAAATAATCTACATATTCTTCATTCCACAATACAAACTTTTTTTTTATAAAAAGATTATACTTTTTCAGTACTGTTGGAAGTAAATTTCTGATTAGTGAATGAGCTGGATGAATAACGATTGGTTAGACTAGACTGCAGATTTGATGCGGTATTTTTCCTTTTTTTTTTCTAACTTTTTGGCAAACATATTTAATTTCGTGCTTTAAAACAATTTATAAAATTATATGAAATTAGACATGCATGTTGGTAATGCATTTAAGACATATTCTTCAAGTGGAATAACTTATGAGCGATTAGTCCACTTAATAATATATTAAGTATGTATATATGATATATATGTATTTGTTGAACGCAGATTTAATTAAATTAATAGCAATTTAAATACGAATTCAAGAGGAAGCAAATTCATGTGAGTTATTTTGAATCAAACATTCCAGAAATGTTAATTCAATTGCGTGTTTTTTTATATGAAAAACCTATCAAATTTCCATTTAAATACACTTTTCGAAACATGATAAATTGACGTCACAGGAATCTATTAACGTAGAAAAACTGCTTTATTTGGATTTTGCTCTCTAACTTGGATTCAAATCATCCAAATTTATTTAATTTACTTCCCAAACATCTCTTCAAATACTAATACTACGACTACTAATAATAATAATTTATTTGTAAATTAGTTTCTACCACAAACACGTATATATTGCTCTTTTTTGTTGTGTTATCAATGAATTTAATTTAATTTAATAATATAATAATAATAATAATAATGTATAGTTTTAATTAAGCATTATTGAATACAAATCGTTAAACATATTAATTTGAATTGTGAACATGATCATAAATAGTATATTCAATTAAGTGATCTAATTATAATAAATTAAATGGTTGTTGTGTTGTGTGTGTGTTTTCTCAACTATTTATTTGTTTGAATAGTTGGTAGGTGCGTGTGATAAATTGGATTATATTGTTGAATAAAGGCTTGTTAAAATGTAAATCTATTGTATATTTAAGTTCTATATACTCGTATACGATATATATAAATACATACACGTTTATATACATACACAGTCAACCGAGAGAATGTTCAAGTATAGATGTTATTTAGAGGGTAGAAATATTTAATTGAAATAAAATAATTTGCGATTAGCATTCCTAAATGGATGAATGAATATAAGATGACCTTTCCAGGCACCCTTTAAACGATTCAAGCGGTACAGTGCACAACGAGAGCAATTCTTTCATTGAATCGTCCACTTCAAACATTCTTTTATGTAAAAGAGATTTTCCGGATCTCACGTTTGGCTACCCTTCATTTTAGCCGCGAAATTCTAAAACGCTGGATTACACTTTTATATACGTATAGATATGATGATGTATACAGATGTACGAGTAGGAAAAAAATGTGAAACTGAAGGTGAAGAGTTGAAGAGCAGCAATAAGATATTGTGTGCTCTGGTTGGTCTGGTCCAAGTGCAAGGTTAGCATTTAATGCATTAAACATTTGATGTGATGATTTTCGGTATGTTAGATAGAATCATATAAGTGGTAAATTGTCGTAATGAATAGAATCATTGTTATATAAGTTAGCAGACAAGTTGAGAGGAAGTGAATCGTCTAAGAACGATAGAGTGAGATGATAAAATGTGTGTGTTATAAGTGTGTAACATTAACAGCGTATCGTTTAATAGAGGAGGTTTGTCTGATTGTGATCTATAATATAAAGAAAAGCTTAAGGTGCAGATATATCATTGCATATCACTGCACTGGGATTTCCGAAAGACATTGGTAACTCATTTGGAAGAGAAACTTAACTGACTGACTCCCAGGGCATATTCTTGCTGACCGGTCATCGCTTACTTTTTCCTGATAATGATTTATAGCGTTATATGTTTTCGCCAACCCTCTATATTGACTTTATGCACTTACACCACTAATATCGATGTATTTCGATTCGACGACATAAAAAATGTTGCATTTAAATCTGCCGAAAGCAATCTATTGTTTCGCTCGCTTCTTATTTGATTCGTTTTTTTTTCTCCTCTCTGATGCGCTGATGCTCTATACACAAACTTTCTTTTTTCCATTTCCACTAACATTTTTCACACAACTGCACGACTACTAAACTGTGCTGACATAGATGTTAGTGCAAAACAGCTTTGATATTCCTATTTCTATCTGTTAACATCTGTTTACGAATTTTAAGAGCCGTTCTATATTTTCTCTCTTATGGTTTTCGTGTTGTATCAATGTGTGTGTGTGCGTGCGTTTTTTGCTGCTGTGTCTGATATCAGAAAGCGATCCGATAGGTTAAAGAATAAAATCTTATCAAAAATGTCTGTTTTGGTTTTTTTTTTGCTCTCCCTCATTTTATTATATTATATATATCTTTAATATATTTATTTATACGATATTTATCCTATTCTAAAAGCTAGCAAAATAGATATACGTTTATTTTACAACGAATTAAACATCATATTTTATTTCCCTTCAATTCAATAACACGATTTTCAACCTTTTAAAAGAAAAACAAAAAAAGAAATAGAAATAGAAGAGAAAGCGAAATGTACATGTTGTATTGCTTACTATTTATGGTTGCATAAATTTAACAGCAAATGATAGGAGAGATAAAATTAAAAAGTAAAAATAGAGTAGTATATCGCGTAATGGATCGATAAAAGTGCGATATTATATTCGTGTTAGGCGTCAGATGAACCGCAGGAAAGGAAAATGGTTAATTATAATTTTGAGAGTAATTGTGGGGCTATTTAAGCCATAAACCGTGTAAAAGCGTTGTAATTCATAGGGAGAAACCGTGCTAGGCGGTGGGTGGGTGGTGAGAATGAATTAGCGGTGACGTGCTGTAACGCCTGTAATGCTTCTCGACATAAAACTGACAGCAATGCACACGCCATTCGTTTCACTTGAAAATCTTTAAATGTTTCCTGCAATGCACTTCTCAAATAATTTCTCAATTAATGCTTTTCTTATTCGATTTTTTTCGAAATGACTTTTGTGATGTATCAAGAATCCCAGACTGAATTCCGTTGGTGACATTGATAAACGATCCTTTGGCCATCTTGCCATTTTGTCGACACGGCCGACACGGTCGACACTCCGACAGTTTAGTTGTGCTGTACGTTGGATAGAGTACGCCGTACGTAGTACGATGAGACATTGGCTTTGGCCGTTGGCGTCACTATACCTGCTGAATGTAGCTGTAGAGGAACTGTAGGAATTCAAGAGCAAATATCTAGGCGAAGGGTGTTTATTTACGATCAACTCATGCGTTATTGGAATACAAAACTGCGTGCACCCACGTCTTTCAGTTTGGATAGGTTGCGATGAGAAAATGCCTATAGGGAATTTTCTTCAAATAAATTTAATTTTCTTTCATCATCCTCTCACAGGGTCTGTATCACTAATATAATTCTGCAACCATTCAAAAGATAAATGTCCTTAACTATACAACTTATTATGCTAACTGTATACAACACTAGCATGTTAATTCCCAACTGTTACATAATTATCTTTCATAAATTTATTACTCTATACAAAACTAGCTCATTTAGATAATGCACTCAAGTGGTACGAAAAGTAGTAGTAGTAGTAGTAGTAGGAGTAGTAGTAGGAGTAATATTAATAATAGTACTACTACTATATCTCTTATTTTTACATTTTCCACTCGTATTTTCCTTCCTTCTTGCTTCTTTGTTATTATCATGGAAATCGGAGGGAATATCCAAATATCAGTACCGGAAAGTATAAATAAGAATTGAAATTGAGATGAAGGCAACGCACCAGGATCAAAACATTCTTTGGTCACTTATAAATCTATCAGTTGCAAAAAAATTTACATAGATTCTTACATTCGACTAAGCAAAAAACGGTTTTTAGTCTTTGTGTAAAGCTCAAGATCTCTTATACAAGGCCCTTCTATGCGAAACCATTTCAAAAGCTGAAGATATTTTACTAGTTCTTATACAACTTTAGAAGATATAACGAAGATAAGGACATTTTTATTGCATGCAAAAGAATAACGCAAAAGTCACATTTTTTAAAATAGGGGAAAACATTCCTAATGTAAAAATGTTATAAAACACAACGTTAAACCAACTTTTATCAAACATATACTCACGTCTTAAAATATTGTCGCAAGCTCTAGCTTCAATTTTCCTTATATTTATATTTATATTTACTATTTTTATGTGCAATCATAAAATCCTATTAATATTTTCTGATTATCAAATGCATTTTTCACATACTTTTTTGGATAAACTTTTTTCTTTCTTGCTTTTATTCTGAATATAAGGCAAATGTAAGATGAGCTTTAAAGTACCTTCGTTAGATTAAATGTTTCCGCAGTTTCCTTCTTTATATAAAACTTTCAATTCAGCACTTTTTTTCTCTTGGGCGAGCGAATTTTTTTGTCTGTTTAATTGATGGTAATTTGTACAATCCGATTAAATAACTTTTGTAAGGGCGCGCGCGCGTCGAGACCCAAAAATAACTTTCAGATTTACCTAATCTATTGACATGAACCTTCATACATTTTTTTCTCTCTACTAAAAGTCCATTTAAAAATATAAAATTTTTGTTAAATCAACTCATGCAAATATTTTCTTTCAATAGACATTTTGCTCTCGCTCGCAACTTTCTTTTTGCATTCTAACCATTTACAAATAAAAATATTTTTTAAAGAATTTTTTCCGCCACAGCAAAAAAATGGCCGATTGTTTGTTTTATCATTGAAATGGTTAAAATTAGAATTGTAGCGATTTTTGAAAAGTGCTATTTAGAGTTGTTTTCTAATAGGGAGAAAAGCGGCGTTTAAATTTTAATGATTTTTGGAATAAAGCCAAAATTGCAAAGTAGAAAGTTGTGCACATAAAACATGTATCTTTTTTGTTTTAACTAAAAAAACTACACTCTTGGCTTCTGCTGTAATTAAAGCAATGCTCTTGTTAGCGTATAATTAAACCAAAATTTAGGTGTATTATTAATAATTTATAACAAAATTACGCGCTACGTGTAAGAATAAACAATCTCCTTAACATTTCGATGTTTTATTACGCAGTATTGTTGTATTTTATCTCAAACTCTCGTATAATGTGGTGTTAATTACATCACAATTTATAATTAATTTGATTAGGCAAATTTTGCAATTTAGAGTGTTTGTAATAATAATAATAAACAACAACAACAACAACAACAACAACAATTTCTAAAGATAATATTCTTTCAACAAGAAGAGAAAAAATTTAATAAATTTACAAATTCTTTAGCCACCAATCTGTCATTCAAAAAGATTTTTTTGTGAGTATTTAACGTCGTTAAAAATATATTTCATTTTTGCTGTCGCTACCAGAAACTCGAACAAAAAATGCAAGAGGCGCAAATTTAACTTTCAAATCATCTTGCCTCGATGAGATAATATAAAATAATTATAAAACTCCTTTTTGAGTCGCTAAAAAATGTTTTAATAAATGATTTTTCTCTCTTTTTTTTGCAGGTAAGTCGTTGTTTTATTCGCACTTCCTTCGAGTTACGTTTAATTTGGGTAAGTGTTGGGAACATGGAAAATTTGCATTGCTAAAAATAAAAATGGTGATAGGGAAAACGGAAAAAGTTTTACGCTGTTGAAATATTAAGCTACTAGTTGGTATCTTACAGCTTCTTTATTAGGTGAATAAAATTTAATGTACTAAACATACAGACACTAAACACGTTACTTAAAACCATTATATGTGGAATGTTGTTTTTATATTACAATTATTTTCACACTTTACTCTTCTTCGCACACATAAATTATTATTCACATTTATTAATTGTTTTTTGTTGACTCTGCTATTCATTTTCAAACAAATATGTCGTCTTTCACTCCTATGAAAAAAAAGTTTGCTTTTAATAAAAAACGAAATGTTTTTGAGACAATAGAATATTAAAAATGTAGATTAATTAAAGTCATCTGTTTAAAGCGAGTGCGTTTTTTATCAATATTTGCTAAAGAGGAGGATAAATATAATATAGAGTTTTAAAAATAAGTTTCATTTAATTGCTTATTAAATAATTTCAAAAAAAATTTAATACATATTGTTGTAATGATTTTGCAAATATTAATAAAGAGCACGCAGTAGCAGCAGCACAAGCAGCAGCAGCAGCAGCAGGGTGCCTTTTTGAAAAATAAAAAATAAAATTTAATTACGCTGAAATTAAATATGAATTTATTTGTTGTATATAAACAAAGAAAAATGAGCAGAAAAATACAAAAAAAAAGGTAGGTAAAGCAAATAAAATAAAAAATAGAGGAGAGGAGAGAAGAGAGAAAAAAAAAAGATTGGGCGAGTAATTCAAGATTTATTCTGCCTTTCGAATTCTTTCAAGCACTTTTGAATTAGACTCGTGTGCAGGTTTTCTTGATGTTAGTCCTTCTATTGATTCCTAGCACGAAATTGTTTTGACTAATTTTATTTGAGCAAAAAAAGGTACGTTTCTTTTTCCTTTATAGACTGCCATCATCGCTTTGTATATAGATTTAGGGCTCTTTTCTTATACATAACATTTCTCCTCCAACACCGCGAGAGATATTCTCTCTCTCGTAAATCTAACAATTCGAACCGTTGACGACGACGACGACGAGTTGGAACTGATGAAAAATAAACATGCGTTTCAAGTGCAAGTGTTAGTTTTATTAGAGTAACATAAATAATTGTATTGTAGATATTGTCGTTTGTGGAGCTTAATTTGATGCTGGAAGTAATTGATGCAAGAATAAATGGGAAGTGCAAATACGTTTGTATATTTAACGTTTATTAGAGTTATAAATTGTAGAAAGCAAATTAAAACTTTTGTAAAGTTTATTTTTGCTTTTATAAACTCTTACACATTTCTTTAGTTTGAAAGCGTTTCAAACTAATATTATTCTTAAGTTACGTGTACGTTATATATGAATCAAAGAAAGTTGATCGGGAAAGTTTGAAAAACTGCTGTTTTCTTCCCTCAACTTTCGGCTTGTCTAAAAAAAAAGGAAACTAACATGCAATAATACTAACATTATTTATAGAGAATGTTAAATCCTATAGCCGAAAACTAGTTTATATCCTCTGCTAAATCAAATAAATCAGTAAAATAATAAAATATTTATTATTGACGGCAACCATTCTAAACAATAGATGTAAAATATTGTTGATATCAAATTTATAGGTGTTGGATATGCTTGAAAATATTAGGAGGAGGAAGAACGAACGATGAAATTGTTTTAGGCCTTTTCCTCCTATATATAATAAAATCTACTTTTATTTATTACATATAAAATATTTATACGCCATATGTTGCTTAAATATTACTTGTAATTTTTTATACAAATACTCACATCGTTATTTTTGTGAAACTTTATGGCAAAATAAAAATTATTTACACAACATTTACTCGTTACTCGCCGAATATTTATATCCATTCACTTTACGCGTTCATTTATAATATTATTATATTATTATATTATTCTACAATACAATGTTATAGAATAATTGAAAATTATGTAAATTAGAGCATAAATGTCACATTTGATTAATACAATATTATTTCGTGGAAAAAAACTAAAATGTATTCTTGTACACAGTAGAAAATCAATTAGGCTGCCTTTTTATTATTATTTAGCGTGATACTTAATCAGCGATTGTTAATTTGTAACTGGGACAAAGAAGGAAAATCATTTCGAATGTGTAAATCCAGTATAAATTAAACAAACTCGGTGATTATTTAATAAAATTTTTGAATATATTATTTGATTTGTTAAATCAATATCGGGGGGGAAAAAATCATTTATTTATGCATGATGTTTGAAACTCAATAAAAGCGAAATCAAAAAGTTAAAAAATATAAAATGAAAAATGAGTTGATTGAATTAGCTTAAGCAAACATGTACTTTCGGTTATAAAACAAAACAAGATTGTCGTATGGGAAAATGTGTATTGAAGATTAAATGAGGATTTGCCAATGTTTGGATTTAAAACTTTTTTTTTGCTTGTAGGGAAAACGCACATTCCTATTTATTTATTATACATATACGAACGCGCATATATTTCGGTTTTATAGAAACTGCTCGAATTGATATAAAAAACCAATTTTTATTTGCGCATATCGGGAAGGAATTTATAACTGGAAATGTAATATTTCATGAAATTTTAATTAAATACGTATTTTCTTATAAGGAAATCGTTGTATAATATCTAATTGAAAAAGATTTCAGCAATTCAAGCATGAGCTGCAATTAAATGCAAATTAATGTTTATTTACTTTGCGGTACGCGTTTTAAATTTCACTGCTTTCTCCTGATTCGATATACGACGAGTTAATACAGAAAACTTAAAAATGTCTCCTCCGAAATTAGACGATTAAATAAATAAATAAATAGATAAAAGATTTTCATTCGTTGAATTTAGATCTGTACGTTGTACGTTTGTACGGATTTAAAGATATATATATATATATAATAAAGCGAAAGAGAGGCTGCGAAAAATGCTTTAGGCGCAATGAGAATTCGCGCAATGCATAAAATATCGACAAATTGCAGAAATTATGTATTTGCTTTTGAAATCATTGCTTTTAAAAATTTAAACACGCACACAGCGGCACTCTTTCTATTGCAAAAATAAATTTGCACTTGATTTCATTCCATTTATATAATTAACTAATCTAATTTCCAATGTAATTAATTAGGTTTTTTTTTCTGCTTCTTCTGATCGAACGTTAAAATGGGGGAAACTATAAAAACGCTAAATGATTTGTAGTTGAAGTATTTAAATTTGATTAAGCCAGCGAGTAGGAGGAGGAGGAGGAGGCAAAAACTCTTTCTTTAATAAATTTTTTTCTTCGTCGACTTTCTTCAATGACGGATGCTGTTCGCTTGTATTTACGAGTTTGATCGATACCATAAAACCAAATGAATTTGATTTTATATCTTACCCAAGTGTCTATAAAATAAGGCTACGCGAGCGTCCTTTATATTTGGGAAGGATTAAATTTAAGATGCATTGTTTGGTCGTATTCTCAGTTAAAATTTTTTCAGCGTTCCCGTCTCGCTTTGATTATTTATTATTAAATGCCCTTTAATTAATTTGAACGCATTCAATAAATATTCATTTAGAACAAGAATTTTTATTCTTGCTGCTCATTCAAGGATAAATTTTTAATAACGTTAAATCTTTTTTGACAGTTAGCTAGGATTTAGATATGAAAAAATCATTTATCATTTATTATTCATATCTTCTGACATGTTTAAACTTAGATTAGGTTAGATTAAAACACATCAACAACTAATTTTTTTAATTTTCAAATAATAATTTTGAAAAATGGACGATTTTATAACATCGGATGTATTTATAAATAGTTTTAAAATGAAGATTTATTGTTGTTTTATAAGTTTACGATATAAACGAATTAAAAAAGTTTTTTTCCTTCTCCGTGTGTGTATGTGTGTGTGTGTGTGAAAAAAAATCCAACGACTGCACCAAAAGTGAAATACATTTTTGATGAGTTAATAATTTTTTGTTAGGTGCACGTGTGTTAGTGCGTAGCAAAGTTGTTAACGTTAATTGCAAAAAGCATTTTAAAGTAAAATCACATTTCATCAAAAAGTTAATACTTGTAGTAGTAAAGAAATGAAACGAAGCAAAAACTTTATATATTTGTTTTGTGGAGGTGATCTAGCAAATGAACTTTGTGACCGAATTTTTTTCTCCACCCGAAAAGTTTTAAGTAAATTAGAATTTAAACATTAGTTAATGAGAAATTTTGTGTCTGATAAGTGAGTAACGTACACAAACAATTTTCTTGTAAACTATCTTCAAATTGATTGAAGTTGTTGAGGTTTTTGCGGCCGAAACTTACTGTTGGATCGTAATCGATTTATAATCATTGATAAGTTGCAAATCATTAATTATTAAAAATCTATCAATGTTGGACATTTTTACGCCGAAAAAATTTATTCCAATTTCCTTGAAAAATTGGTCTTAATTTATTATTGAACAAATTATGAGATTTTATTAAAGTTGTAAAGTTCTCTAATGTAATTTAAAAGTTTTCTTTACGTATTGAAGTTTAAAATAAATATTTACATTAACATAAAGAAATGCATATTATTAATTTTACCCCACTTTTCGAAAAAAAAACAATGTTTTGTTAACAACTTTGTTAAATTAATTAATAATTTAAACACTTTTAAGCCTTACATTTTCTTTTTCGATTATATATTTATTAAATTTTTATTAAATTCAGCAAAATCCCTCTGAATTTAATTTGGTCATTAGGTTCAATTGGTCATTCATTAACCGAATTCTTTTTGTTTGTGCTTTTTTAATTTATAATTAAGAAATTGTCTATTTCAATCAATCATTAGCAACTAATATTTTAAACTTTAATAATTCACACGTTTTAATAATCAAATTATAGAATATTTCTTTACTTATTACAATTCATTTAGAGAAAAAAAGAGGGAAAAAATGTTTTGTTAACAACTTTGTTAAATTAATTAATAAATTAAACACTTTTAAGCCTTGCATTTTCATTTTCGATGATATTTCTATTAAATTCAGCAAAATCTCTCTGAAGTTAATTTGGTCATTAGGTTCAATTGGTCATTCATTAACGGATTTTTTTGTGTTTGTGCTTTTGTAATTGATAATTAAGAAATTGTCTATTACAATCAATCATTAGCAACTAATTTTTAAACTTTAATAATCAAATTATAGAATATTTCTCTACATATTACAATTCATTTAGAAAAAAAGAGGGCCGAAATGTTTTGTTAACAACTTTGTTAAATTGATTAATAAATTAAACACTTTTAAGCCTTACATTTTCATTTTCGACGATATTTTTATTAAATTCAGCAAAATCTTTCTGAATTTAATTTGGTCATTAGGTTCAATTGGTCATTCATTAACGGATTTTTTTGTGTTTGTGCTTTTTTAATTCATAATTAAGAAATTGTCTTTTTCAATCAATCATTAGCAACTAATATTTTAAACTTTAATAATATACACGTTTTAATAATCAAATTATAGAATATTTCTTTACTTATTACAATTCATTTAGAAAAAAAGAGGGAAAAATATGTTTTGTTAACAACTTTGTTAAATTAATTAATAAATTAAACACTTTTAAGCCTTACATTTTCCTTTTCGATGATATTTCTATTAAATTCAGCAAAATCTCTCTGAATTTAATTTGGTCATTCATTAACTGAATTTTTTGTGTTTGTGCTTTTTTAATTTCAAATGATTCTAAAACATCCAATCTTTTACCTTTTTCGCAAATATGTAAAATCGAGAAATTGTCTATTACAATTAATCATTAGCAACTAATATTTTAAACTTTAATAATTCACACGTTTTAATAATCAAATTATAGAATATTGCTCTACTTATTACAATTCATTTAGAGAAAAAAGAGGGAAAAAATGTTTTGTTAACAACTTTGTTAAATTAATTAATAAATTAAACACTTTTAAGCCTTACATTTTCCTTTTGGACGATATTTCTATTAAATTCAGCAAAATCTCTCTGAATTTAATTTGGTCATTAGGTTCAATTGGTCATTCATTAATGGAATTTTTTCTGTTTGTGCTTTTTTAATTCATAATTAAGAAATTGTCTATTTCAATCAATCATTTGCAACTAATATTTTAAACTTTAATAATCAAATTATAGAATATTTCTTTACTTATATTACAATTTATTTAGAAAAAAAGAGACCAAAAATGTTTGTTAACAACTTTGTTAAATTAATTAATAAATTAAACACTTTTAAGCCTTACATTTCCTTTTTGAAGATATTTTTATAAAAATCAGCAAAATCTCTCTCTCTCTCTAAAATTTAATCTAATTTTTCGAGCGAGAACCCTTGGTATTTGAATGTTTCTGTAATATTTATTTAATTGGTGTCTATTTTAAAATAACTCGGCTAAAAATACCATTTTGGGGGGACTGAAAAAACAACAACATTTAAAATAAAAACATTTTTGATACTAGGGCGTGGGGCACAATAGCTCTGGAAAAGTTTCGAATTTATGGATGAAACGTGTTAGTCAAACGCCTTCATGACAAAAAACTGTTTAAACCGAAATGTATATATATAGATATATATAATTCAGAGTGGAATGGAATTGTACGAAGAAGAATTAATTATGGTTGATAGGTTAGATTAATTAATGAATTATCCTTTATTTAAAAAATCGATTTGTTAAATGTCAACTGGAACCTAAAAATTATTTTATTATAAAGTAAATTTCATCAATATGGAAAAGGTCGTTTAATTAACATGTTTTTTTGATCGCTAATTGAATTGTACTTTCCGGTGTATCATTTTTATACATGAAAGTTTATTAATTATTTTTGCAAAACGGGAGAGAGCGAAAAAAAAAACTATTTTCTAACTCGGTTATCTCCTACAGAAGCTAAAGATTAAATTGTTTCGCTTGGAAACTAATAATGATATTAATAAACGAAAACAAAAAAATTAAGAATCAGTTTTTTGGTCTTAATTTAAGGAGGAAGGCGAAAAAAAATGGCAAGAAAAGTTTTGGTTTGTAATTAAATTAGTAAGTCGAGTTATGGAGTCGATGAAAGTAATTTGATAAAACTTGAACAGACGTGTGGTGGTCTAGGATCAGTGTACAAGTTTCGCGTTAAGAGGAATCTTTCTTTTGAACGATACTAGGAAAACATTTCAAGGATCAAGAAGTAAAACTGAAAAGATCTTAACGATGATATACGAAAAGCGAAAGGAAGTAAATCGAAAGGAGATATATGATAAGAGATAGAAGTGATACATTGAATATAGACTGTAATGAGAAAACGAAATAGACACGTGTGTGTATGCGTGATAAAATTGGTAAATGCAAATGAAGCTAAGAAACAGAATGGAAGCGGCGGCGGCGGCGGCGGAGGCGGCGAAAAGTGGACGGGAAAAAAACACGGAAAAAATTTTCATCATTTCTAATCTAAATCAATGTTCGCTTTCGAATAAAAAATTATAAAAAGATTTATCGTAGGTGGTTCTGGGCACACCATTTGTTTAAAAGAATCCAACTGAAATCTGACAGTAAAGAATTTTAAAACAATCGATTTTGATTTCCATTTAACAGCATAGTTTAAATCGAATTAAAAGTAGAGTAGAGTATAGCAGAGTCAAGCCAAAAAAAACGCGTATACATCGCAATGTTTTGATGGAAACATTTTTGTTGTGTTTAATATAACAATAAAAAAAATAAACAAACAACATTTGCAATTGTTGTTGCATAGAGTATTGAAAATTTGACCGGGCAAAAGTATCATTGTTTTAGTTATTGAAATATCGGTTTATTTTCGGAAATAGTTAATGGATCCGTGTGTTGTTTGAAATGAAACCAAGCTAATACAAGTACCAAGTATCATACATTACATTCCCGGACATGTATTTCATATACTATACTATTGTCCGTTTTATAACATTTTTTATAGAGCACGATGTTGTTTATCCGATCTGGAACATTAAACATGAATATGTGGTTAGTTTATAAATAAAAGAAGGGAGTATTCGATATCAAGGCATACGTTTCATTGAAATAAAAGGCGAGAAGAAGTAAGTGGAAGACGAAGAAGATACATTTATATCTCTTTCTTATTCTAAACCAATTTATTTTAAATATTTCGTTAAGTTTCACTTTTTCACATATAACAATGCACAAATATCAAAAATAATAATTAAGTAAAAACACTTTTGAATGAATTAGTTCCAATTGGTCATTCATTAATGGAATTGTTTGTTTTTGTGCTTTTTGAATTTCAAATAATTCCAAAAAATTATTTAATTTTTTTCGCAAATATGTAAAATCGAGAAATTGTCTATTGAGTAATGTATGATTTGTTGGGTTGATGCAACTTATTCACCAAGAGTTAACAACTAATATTTTAAATTGTGTTTCTCTTTGTCTCACTAGATATTTTAACATACATATAGTAATGCACAATTATCGAACAATATTACAATTCATTTGAAAGAATCGGGTTCAACAAATAATTTAACAAATAATAATATTTTGTTTTGTATTTGTTAATTACATTTGTATTTGTTAAAACTTTTCAAACATATGTTTTTCCATCAACATTTCGTGTAGTTTGAATTAAAGCAAATTTCATTTGTTACGTCAATTTTGCTAATCAATACAAATTATTTTGCATTAAAACGAATTTTCGAAAGTCGAAAAAGCGCTTTGTTACTATTAATGTATTATTTGCTAGACATAATTAGGTGGATGCGCATTTAGAGTAATTTATATTAATTTTCACTAAATATTTATAACAACGATAGTATGTACTTACATATTATAAAGTAAATATCTGCTGGACATTTATCTTCTTACGTTTATATCTCGGAATATTAAATTCTATGATGTGTTGCATATTTTTAATAGTTGTTCCGAGTTGTTTATTACTTCTGCGCATAAATTAATAATAAGCATGTTGCAAAGAAGTTGTATATCTTTTTCTATTAAAATTTAAATGAGCTACTGTTATATCAAAATGGTTTCAACTAATTAGATATAGAATAAAATTTGCAGCGCGCGGAATAATATAAATATTACATAATGTTGTAATTTATAAAACTTTTTGCAGCGAACAAAATCTAACGAACTTTTCTCGCTTCGTGCTTAATCATCAAAGCTTCTTTTTTTTAATTTCCTTAACATATCGTTACAGCGATTTTAAATCTCTGTTTGAGAAACTAATAAAACGTTGCCGCATATGTGATGTTTATTTAAGTAAATGAATAAAAAAAGAGTTTAGTTGACTTCTTTTTTTTGTCTATCAAAGTTATAAATTGTTTACACTTGAAAATAATTAATATTAACAATATATAACAATAGTTATCGATGTTGATATTATTATAGAAGTAGTATTGAGACTAATTTGTCTCGCTTGTGCTTAATTATCAAAGCTTCTTTTTTCTAATTTCTTGAACATATCATTAGAAATTTTCAAACTCTAAAAACTAATAAAACGTTATTTATATGTGATGTTTATTTTTAGGTAAATGAATAAAAATAATTGAGTTGACTTCTTTTTTTTTGTCTATCAAAGTTATAAATTGTTTGCACTTGAAAATAATCAATATTAACAATATATAACGATAGTTATCAATGTTGGAATTGTTATAGAAATAGTATTGAGACTAATTTGTCTCGTTTCGTGCTTCATTATCAACGCTTCTTTTTTCTAATTGCTTTAAAATATCATTAGAGATTTTAAAACTCTAAAAACTAATAAAACGTTAGCTATATGTAAATGAATAAAAAGAGTTGAGTTCTTTTTTTTCCATCAAAGTTATAAATTGTTTGCACTTGAAAATAATCAATATTAACAATACATAACCATAGATATCAATGTGGATATTATTATGTAATAGAAGTAGTATTGAGACAGACTTTCCTCGCTTCGTGCTTAATTATCAAAGCTTCTTTTTTCCAATTTCTTTAACATATTATTAGAGACTTTAAATCTCTAAAAACTAATAAAACGTTACCTATATGTAATGTTTATTGAAATAAATGAATAAAAAGAGTTGAGTTGAGTTCTTTTTTTTTCTATCAAAGTTATAAATTGTTTGCACTTTGAAAATAATCAATATTAACAATATCTAACAATAGTTATCAATGTTGGAATTATATTGACACTAATTTGTCCCGCTTCGTGCTAAATCATCGACACTTCTTTTTCTAATTTCCTTAACATATCATTAGAGATTTAAAAACTCTAAAAACTAATAAAACGTTACCTATATGTCATGTTTGTTTAAGTAAATGAATAAAAAGAGCTGAGTGCAGTTTTTTTTATTTTTTCTATAAAAGTTATAAATTGTTTACACTTGAAAATAATCAATATTAACAATATCTAACAATAGTTATCAATGTTGGAATTATATTGACACTAATTTGTCTCGCTTCGTGCTAAATCATCGACACTTCTTTTTTTATAATTTCTTTAACATATCATTAGAGATTATAAATCTCTAAAAACTAATAAAACGTTACCTATATGTGATGATTATTGAAGTAAATGAATAAAAAGACTTGAGTGCAGTTCTTTTTATTTTTTCTATAAAAGTTATAAATTGTTTACACTTGAAAATAATCAATATTAACAATATATAACAATAGTTATCAATGTTGGAATTATTATAGAAGTGGTATTAAGGCAAACTTTTTTTTATTACATTAAACAAGTTGAGTTGACCTACATCAAACATTTTTTTAGTTAGTTTATCTGATTCTGTAAATGAATGCACATAAATTAAGCATTGATTATGTTAGGATAAATTTGTCTTTTATCAATTTCTTATCAATAAAACAATGCGACTTATTCAACCTTTTTTTTATATTTATCTTTTAAAATATTCTAAATTATTCAGATTTGCAAAACATTTTTTATTTTCTATAATTGGCTTGATAAATGCGCATAAATTAATAATAAAATCCGTTGCTGTTGATAAGAAGTGAGCGCGCGCAAATTGTCTGCTTTTCGCTGCGAATTTATCTTGCATGTATATACGTCTGATGTATACGTATTATAGATTATTTTTGATGGCGGTGTTCCATCAGGTGCGAACTTTTACTCGTCGTAGGAGGACAGTGACATTGAGTCAACGCGTTGAGTAACGCGTCGCGGCGCTCGATCAGGAAGTGAAATGAAAAAATATAGCCGAGACGATGCACAATATTTTTGTTGATATATTATTTGCTTGCAGGAATGATAAATGCACGATTTTCCTGCAGGAAAGCACAAATTAGTACGTGATGTTGATTGGAATTTATTTATTATGTGCCGGCGACGCTTTCATTTTTTTCTTCCTTCAAGCGAACGATATCTGTTACAGTTACTTTCTATTACTGATTGTGTAAATTTACATTACGCGCAGTATTTGCTTATTTAAGCTTAGTTTAAGCTAGACTGAAGCCTTATTGATAGTGAACTTTAACGAGAGATCAAATGGCATTTAATTTAATCAATAATTCGATTCACGTCTGCATTGCTTTACTCAATATTAACTGTTATAAATTTCAACACCTCCGAGTTGAATGAAACGATTTTTGTTTAACGCTGCCAATCCAGCCGTTTACTTATTGTATGCCACCTGACTGGGATGTTAGTTTTTATTATTCAACATCTTTCGAAATGTGAGCGCACGTTTTATTCTATTATTACTTGAATATACTACTGTCCATATAAATAAACTGTCCATGTACTGTACTCTACTGTGTATGTACTAAATTTCTAGCAATATTAAATATTTCATATCCTAATAAGCTTTTATGATTTTTCAATTATTTCAACTTACATTTAGCGCAGCAACACAAAATTGCTTTTCTCATATTATCATATTATTTTGGAAATGTGAATTTTAAGAAAAATTCTATCTCACTATTACCTTTTCAATAGCCGCATCTAAGGGTCTTTTTATATAAGTAAAAATAGCTAAAATTCTATGAAACAAATTATAAGTGCTAAGGGAGATCGTTGAAAAGCATCTTTAATTAAAATCAAATCTGAAAAGGAGTTGATATAATTAAATTATTTCATCACTTGATTTATTTATTTTTTTTCAAATTAAAAAACAAAAATATTACAGCTTTTTCATAACACACTTATGTCTTATTGGCAATGTAAAACTAATTATTAGTCGCTTTGCATTAATGCAACACATACAACTTTTTTCATTACGTTTTATGGAATAAGTAATTAAAACTATTATGAATAGAGCGAAGTTTTTTTGCGGATTAAATTTGATTCAATTCGCAGAAAAAAATTTTATTGCTGTTTAATAAATTTACAACACATTATGATTCGTTATTTTCTAAAAATAAATCGTAATAAAGGTATTATTCGTTGAATCAATTAAATAATTTTACGCAGCTTAATTTATTATTGTTGAAAATTTTAAAAATCTATCTTTTGTCAATTTTTTTATCAGAAATATTTTAAATTAATAAACGAAACAGTTATTTAATAGTTTCGAAAGGTTTGACAAACATTATAGAATTCTGCATTACTTTTTTATTAATAAAAGGCTTTTAAGGCTACTCCTTCCGAGTTCGTTGCTCTCGCTCTGTTACATGTGTTCCTTATGAGAAAAATTATTTGCGTCTAAAGCAAGCCACGAGCTTATTATTAAAGATATTGGCTTCATTCAAAATTGAAATTAAA
>JARJDW010018314.1:0-19753 GCA_030264715.1 Adinopsis sp. GC000173 | reverse complement strand
AAAATAAAATATACACACGAATTGGATTTCATCGTTGTTTGTTTGTTACTGTGTGCACACTGCGGCGCTCGCATAAAATTGCACATTTTAAAGTGAAAGCAAGCAAAATTTGCAAGCGTGTGCAGCAGCAGCGAAAAAACTAAGCAGCGACACGAATTTTTCGCGCGCATTGTATATTATTGTAGAAATAAATGCATGTCAAAATTCGAGCGAATATAACAACAACGGATAGGTTTAACGATGATTGAGTGGCACACATGTATTGTATATTCATACACATAACACCTAAAAGATGTCTTACGTTGTTGTGTTTTTTTTTACATAACCATAAAAATTGGACACAATTCGAAAAGGAAGACATCGAGGAAAGAAAGTTATTAAATTATTATTAGATGGCATAAAATCGGTTGCGTAATGCGACGCGAAATTCGCTTCAGTCCGCAGATTAATTAACGAATTGAGCGAGTGTTGTGTCCGATCGGCGCAGCAGCGAGTGCAAAAGTTTATCGGCAATCTTGTAACGCATCGGCCACCAATAATAAAATATATTTTTCTAGTACACTTGACAACAAGCGTAATAATAAAATATGTAAATACCAAAAAGTACTTTGTCTGTGTGAGTGTATGCGAATAGAAGGAACGTGAAAGTTACTTTCATCAAGGACGAATTTGTATATCGAAATGTGAATGTTTTTTATACACTATGCATATACACACACACATATATACACATTTTTTTTGTTTTCGTATATTTTACATCGATTTTAATTTATTTCTTACTTAATTAATTTATCTGTAAATTGTGCAGGTGATGGTAGTGGTATGGCCCTTCACAAAAAACACACAAAAAGAAATTGTATTTAATTAAGCAGTAATTTATCGTAGATATTAATGCAAAATTACAAAACTTATTATGTGGACGCACAGACAGACATTCTCTTATTATTTATATATACTTAGTGAATTTTTTTTTCGTAAAAAAATGTGCAATTAATCGTTTATGTAATCGATAAAAAATTTCAACGTTATTGGTATGATGACTGACTGAGCAAAAATTTCTGTGTTACAATCTTTTAAAGGGGAATTAATATTTATTTAATGCCATGTAATGGTTGCTGGATAAAGTTTAACAAATTTCTAATAAAATGCGGTTTTTAACGAATATATTGAAATATTTCTTTTTTTAAATCAGACCCATAAAAACATATCTAACTACATTTTTGTCAATACAACTTAACATTTAAATCTTTTTAAAACATTTCATATCAAATAAAAATTTTAAATGACTTGAATTTTAACAAATATATGGAAATATTTCTTTTATTTTTTAAATTTAGACCCGTAAAAAGATTTACAGTGTGTATCATTCAAAAGTATACATAAGAAATATAATCTATATACTTTTTAGTATTTCAACCGAGACTTTAAACATTAAAGTTTGAGAAGAAATTTTTATTTGCATGGGGAAAAGTTTTCAACGATTTTTGCTTTGATTTTTCTTTGATCTTTTGGCACCATCCATCAAATTTTTGATCGAATTTCAAAACTATTGCTAGAAGATCCCGGAAAACTTTGTTCTGCTCGTTTCCCCAATGTTTGTGATAAAAATCTTCACATGCTTTTATGAAAAATGCCAAAAATCAAACAAAAAATGGATGAAAATAGCCGAAAAATGATTTTTCCTTTGATTTATTAACATTATTCATCAAATTTTTTAATCAATTTCAAGGCTATTGCTAGACGATCGAGAAGAACTTCGTTATACTTATTTCCCTTAGGCTTGTAATGAAAATCTTTAAATGTTTTGATGAAAAATGTCAAAAATCAAACAAAAAATAGAGGAAAATTGTTGAAAAACGATTTTTCCTTTGATTTTTTGGCATTATCTATCAATTTTTTTATCGAATTTCAAGACTGTTGCTAGACGATCGAGAAAAACTTCGTTATGCTTGTTTCCCCAACGTTTATGATGAATATTTTTACATGCTTTGATGAAAAATGTTAAAAATCAAAAGAAAAGGGAAAGAAAATTGTCAAAAAATGGTTTTTCCTATGATATTTCTTTGATCTTTGGCATTATCCATCAAATTTTGTATCGAATTTCAAGACTATTGGAAGAAAATTGAGAAGAACTCTATGCTGCTCGCTTCCGTAACGTTTGTGATGAAAATCTTTAAATGTTTTGATGAAAAATGCCAAAAATCAAAGAAAAAATAGAGGAAAAATTCTCGACAAACTATTTTTCCTATGATTTTTTGGCATTATCCATTATTTTTTTATGGAATTTCAAAACTATTGCTGGAAGATCTAGAAGAACTTCGTTCTGCTCGTTTCTCCAACGTTTATGATGAAAATCTTAAATGCTTTGATGAAAAATGTCAAAAATAAAAAAAAATGGAAGGAAATTATCGATAAATTTCCCTCATACGCAAAGAAAAATTCCATAAAAAATTTAATGTTTAAGAATCTCGAAAAGATGCTAAAACGTATAATAATTATCTTTCCTATGTATACTTTTAAATGAACCGCACTGTATAATACTTTTTGTCAATACAAATAACTTTAAATCTCTTTAAAACGCTTCTCGCTAATTAAAATTTTTAAATGATTCTCGAATAATATATATAATTAGTAATTAGCTTTTCTTAGCCTCTGTAAAGTTTTTTTCTTACAGGGGTATTCTTTATTGTATTTTTTTTTTCATTTATAATTGCTTTTAATGACAAATTTTGCTGTAGGTAAGCCAATTAATGCAGAAAAATAATTTAATTTTATTTCAATGTTTACATTCCGTGAACATAAACAATAATTTTGATAAATTTAATTAATAAATGGTCTACCACAAGTACTAAAAATAGATTAATTAAATTACTTAAACATAATATAGGCGTATTTGCAACATTATTGTTTGGTGCTTTAATCATTTTTGTCAAGTCGGCATAAATCAATAGCAGCATATAATATTCGTTCTTTGTTGTATCAAAATGAATTTAGAAACAAAAC
This sequence comes from Adinopsis sp. GC000173, assembly GCA_030264715.1. Classification (NCBI taxonomy): domain Eukaryota; kingdom Metazoa; phylum Arthropoda; class Insecta; order Coleoptera; family Staphylinidae; genus Adinopsis; species Adinopsis sp. GC000173. The sequence goes on along the minus strand of JARJDW010018314.1, from coordinate 16,750 downwards.
GTTATTCAATTGCGAAAAAATGCATGTGTTAGAAATTTATTATTTATTATTCATTATGGACATACCGACAGACATTCTCTCATTTTGCCTTTTTTATACTGAAAAAAAATGCGCAATCTATCTTATTTAATTAATCATTTACGCAATCTATCAATAATTTTTACGAGTCAACGCAATTAAATAAAAATAAACATTTAGCCATTGCGAACAAGCAAGCAAGCAAAAAAATATTTTCTTAACGAATATAATTCCTCATTTCACTTTCATCCACCGAAAAACGAAACGCGCAAACGAGATATATTCCTTGTGTGTGAAATACTACAGCAAGAGAGCCGCAGCCGCAATTTGTGCTCCGTTCGTTGTGTTTGTTGTTGTTGTTATTAAAAATCCTTTCACTTGTAGGCCATTGAAGGGCGCCTTATATTTCAAGCGAGAGCAGCGAAACACAAAAACGAATCGGACGACGTCAACAGCGTCATTGCCATTCGTTACGGTGAATTAAAAAGCAGCGTATTTTAATATTGTGTGTGTGGCATGGCACGACTCTGCGAAAAAAGCAGCGTAGTGTGCGTGGCGAGAGCGTGGCAGAAGGCCCCACGCTGCCTGAATGCGGCACTGGACGTTATTACGGTTACGCTTCATTTCAATCATTATTTATTGTAGACTTGTTGTTGTTGTGTTTTTTACTTAACGCCGTATTATTATGCAATTAATCATAAAAAATGATTAATTAAACTCATTAATGATGATTAAATTTATTTCAACAATAAACTAACAATCGAATGTGTGAAATAGTAGTATTTAATAATACATAGTACTTTTTAATCGAAATTTTATTCTAGCGTTTTATTAACTAATGCTAAATCTCTGGTTGCAAACTAATGGGAATTTCTTAATTTTAATCTTAATGCTTCTTACGTAATTGATTTTATTCAAACCTTTTTTTTTTCGCTATTTATAGATTTGTACTAGAAATTTATTCGACGCAAATTTAATTTTGCATTTATTTTACTATGTATATAATTAATTCTTAAATTGGTGTAATGTAAAATGAATTTCAAGAAATTTCGGCAACACTAATGTCAGTGGTAAACAGTGGAAAATTGTGTTCGTTATCTGAAAATTCAAAGTTTTAAACAAGAGCATTTAAAATTTAAAACTTGTAACGACAATACTCTTGAATCTTAATGTTTTTGTGAGGGAAAGCTCAAGTTTGATTTAAAAACACTAAGAGCCGATTTCATAAACAAATGGTTAATGCTCCGTTAACTAAAGGGGGGTTTAAGTTAAAGGTGCCTTTAAACGATAATTTAAAACTAAATATGACTAATGGTCACTTAGAAACATTATGAATTTGATTTTTATTTTTAAGGAAGACTTAAATTTTAACAGACCATTAAAAAGATTATGAAATCGGCCCTAATTTATACAAACAACACATCAAAAACAAACAGAATCTATAATTAATTGACCTGCGTGTAAAAAGATGTTTTAATCAATGGAATAAGATCAAATGCCGAATAAATTTATATTGATATTTTTGAACACAATATTTATTTTACAATGTATTTAATTAACTCTCAAATTGATGTCATGTAAAATAAATTTCAAGAAATTTTGGCAACACTATAAACAGTGGAAAATCGTGTTCGGTATCTGAAACATTCTTTAACGAAACGTATTTTCTCATACGACTGCATGTAAACTCAAAGTTTTAAACAAGGACATTTAAAATTTGGAGCGTCAATACTTTAGATGTTCATTTTGTGGGAGAACTCAAGTTGAATTCAAAAACAATAATTTATATAAACAGCACATCAACAACAAACCAATTCTGTAATGAACTGACCTGCGTGTAAACAGATGTTTTAATCAATGGAATAAGATCAAATGCCGAATAAATTTATATTAATATTTTTGGATATTGTAACTAAATTTATAGTCGATATGGAAACGTTTGTTTTGAAAACATGACTTCAGACATAACACTTTTGAGAATGAAAACATCCTCAATTCTGTTGATAATAAAATAACGGGCAAAAATGCGAATTACATGCAGATTAAAACAAGTATAATGTTAAAATGTCATTTTAAACAATACTTATACATTTTTATATGACACTTCTTATAAATTATTGTTCTTACAATATATATTAATAGTATTATTCAAGTGGTGAATATTAAATACGAATAAAAAATGTCAAATGTAGGGATCGAAACCCAAAGCTTGCTAGTTCAGCTGCAGGAATCTTAAACCTAACCACTGCATCAAACCTATATTCATACTACATAAGATAAATATATAATACAAATGTAACACATTCAAATATAAATTTAAATATTAAAAACGTGATAATTTACTTAAATATGCTTCTCCAAACAAAAATGTATAAAAATAGTTTATTTAAACCGACTTCAGGCTTCAATACAAAGTTTGGAAACTATAAGCGTATGTCACTTTAAAATCGATTTTAAGATGTCATGTAAAAAGAACATACTATTACATTAAAATTTCCTCATCTGGATCTAGATTGGTTAATTGAGTTAAAAAAATTAAAATCATTCCATCATTCAATCAACTGATGTGTTTGTTAAGCGAGGTACCCCTGTACTAATAACAGATTCACATATTTTTTTACAAAAGAATAAAATTGATGCGATGAAAATCGGAAAACCTAAATCAACACATATTAATTGAATTAAAAAGCATCCGATAGTTCACCTTTAATTATTATCGAGATATTTCGATTCATTCTCGGTGTTCATTTACACTGAATGATTATTATAATAATAAAAAAATCAGCTTCAGCAACGCTTTTCTAATCAGTTATTATTTATTGCGCTGTAAAAATATTTTTTTTTCATTATATTATAAAATTTAATTGATATTTTGATAGACATTAGTGCTAATCAGTATAATGTGATTAAGAATTTTAATTTGTGATGCCCTACCTTAATAATAGTAGAAATTCTTCTAATTTTTAACGAAACAATAAGTTGTTTTAATAGGAAAATTGTATTAAATTTTAGGAAAATTTTTGTTGTTTGTACTCCGTAAAGTAAATTATTAAGTTAGTTGAAACAAAAAGGAGATTAAATCATAAATACATTAAATATTAACGATAAAAATCGAAACGTTTCATGGGTACTTTAACTTTAATCGTGTCAGCTTCTTAAAAATGCGATTTTCTAAAAAATAATAATTCCTAAGCATCTTAAAAGTCATTTATAAATTGGCAAGGATAAAAATAGCAAATTTCTTTAAAGCAGGTTAGGAACTTTAGGTTGGAAATAGATCTAGGTATATTCAAATTATGTAGAAGGGCTTGTGAATGCTATTTTATATTAAATTGCTTGTATTATAATAATTTTCGTTATGTTTTGTCAGCATAAAGAAAAAAATTTACAAGTTTATTGAAAATTAATAAATAAAATAGGCACCCATAAAATATTTAATATATTTTTTACTTTTATTAAGAAATTTTATGGTTTAAAAATATTAACGCTCAAAATACATTAACTTTAGGTTCGTTTTAAATTGATCTATAGACGAAATATACAAAATAGCTTATCAATATTATTTTGTGGTAATTTACTTACATCATGACAATTTTCGTTACGTTTTGTCAGCAGAAAGAAGAAATTTGACAAGTTCATTGAAAATTAATAAATAAGGTAGGTATCTATATAATATTTAACATATTTTGGCTTTTATTAAGACATAAATATCAAGACTGTATGTATGTAGAATGTAAATAACCCTCAGGGTAAGTTTCTTTGATGTAATACCTATTTCGTTTTATTTGATTTTATTTTATCATTTCTTTTTTTCTTGGAATTTCTGTTTTGGTAAACGCCGAAAAACAATATATTTACCTTGTTTCACTGTATGTCTTTAGAATTAGCCCTGACAAAGGCTGTATAGCCGAAATGCGCATAGATTATAGTTAAAAATAGATCTGTAGTGAACAAAAACCAAGTGGTTTTATTTAATTATTATTCTTGATATTTATGATAATAATGGACCACCAAGAGGTAGTAACTAATATTTTAAACTATATTGTATTAAGTCATTTTATGATTAGAATAAAAACTAACGCTCAAAATTCCTTAACATAATTTATTTTAAATTAGAAAAAACATAAAACATTTGTCATTATTTAAAACTCCTTAAATGTTGATAAAAATGGAATAAAATACTAAAAATAGCATATTTGAATGCAGTTATATTAAAAAAGAACATTAAAAAACTAAATATAATTTGAGTAATATACTGCATATTTAATGTTTAAAATTTACCAATATTTAATTAGCATTTGAGCGCGCAAAGTTGTTGAAACAATCAGCAAATCCCATTTAAATTTCATCGCCGATTTGCTCACCGCTAACGACCATCAAATTGCCAATAATAAAAAATTTTAATAGAAAACAAAATTCTTTTATGCGCCGATTTCCACATTGCATTAATTAATTACGATATGCGCGCACAACCATCCAACAACTTCCTCAAAACAATTGCGCCAAACTGAGAGGTAGGTGGGAATTAAAAATGCATCGATAGAAGAATATAGGAAAAAAATGTGTAAGTATATGTGTGGCAAATTAAGCGCGGAATTTATTCATAATCAAGAACGTCCTTGCCGAGCATTCCAAATATTAATCGCGAATGCGAATTAGAATCGACGGCAAAGGAAGAATAGGAAAAGAAAGAACAAAGCAACGGCTGTGTGACGCATGTAATTGGAAATTTTTCTTGTTCGCATTTTAGGTAGTAGGTAAGTATTTTTTTCTCTCTACTTTGCGTGCTGCGAAATTAATTAGTAATCACGGATCTGTCACGTATTTAGTTCCTCGTACGCTGAAACTGGGTATGCGAGTTCCGTATTCTCGCAGCAAACGCGCGCTTTTTCTCCACTGCTGCGTTTCTGTTGTCGTCGTCGCCGTTGCGATTTAAACCTATTAAAAAACCGCACCTTTTTTAATAGATAAATCAACAAGTATGTGTGTGTACGTTCGTAATGCTATTGCTTTTGTATAAATTGTATTGTATTTGTAGTACATTAGTTTTTCTATTTGTTATGAAAGTTTATAAATAAATACGAACGCGCACGCTGGAGGTTGTTTGCTGCTGCTGCGGTTCGGGCAACATCTTTCGAGAGCATTCGCATCGTTCCCATACGGAACTCTCTGGAATTTAAGCGTTTATAATATATGAAGCATATTAATTAACTACTAGAAATTTTACATTAACATTAAAATTTGTTGCAACTTTTTCTAATGCATATTAATTGATTGCAACAAACAATTCAAATCAACATGTCAGTTGCTTATTGTTAATGTATTGGGTTGGCAACTAAGTAATTGCCGATTTCAGTTATAGATGCTTATCACTCCCATTTTTAGGAAATCCGTAAATGTTATGAATTTCTTCTTCTTATATATGTTAGCTGTCATCCCAACCTAGCTTTATAAGTTCTTTGCGTAGATATTTTTTCAAAGTGTTTTTGTTAATGAACATTAATATGGAATGCAAAAACGAACATTTTGGCCATATTTGCTTTATGATTTCTGTAAAGGAAAGAACGCAGTGCAAGCCGCCAAAAAGTTATGTAACGTGTATGGTGATGAAGCCCTTAACGAAAGGCAATGTCGAAATTGGTTTGAATAATTCCGCTCGGGAGATTTTTCTCCTGAAGATGACCAACGTTAAGATCGACCAGTTGAGCTTAATGAGGATGAAATCAAAATCATCATCAGAAAGATAACAAAAGTTTATCGAACAAACTGGAAAATACTTAAATTATAGATTAAAGTTTTTTTTTCCATTTTAAACAAAAACTCTTTTATTTCATTGAATAAATCGGCAATTACTTAGTTGCCAATCCGATAATAATATTAAGAATAATCATCCTCATCATCATTACAATTTAAAAACGGTACATAAAAATGTTTTATGTAATTTTTAATAATCCTTTGTGAAGTCCAGCTTCTTTTGATACTCCTACTCAACCGAGAATATATGAACAGTCACAGTGGATCATACATTTGCATAACGCATTTTGCGTATCAAATGTGGTTTGTAATATTTTGTAAATTCTTACATTTGTTTACATAACTTATAAATTGTTGTCGCAGGCAATGTAAATTATTTTTTGTATCGCTCATACATCGATGTTTTGAAATTACTAACATATTGTTGTAAATTTTTGATGTGTTTGCTTATTATACACTGCAGGTTCTTCAATAAGTAAGATATTTATTCGAGATCGGACACATTGTATCGAACATAATCTGTCACTTTTTGGTTATATAAAGAGCGTTTGTATGTATTTATATCTTGCAATTTTACCTCCTTTTACGATATTTATATAACTTGCGTGCATAAAATGTGAGTTATCGCACCTTCTTTGTTTGTTTCGATTTATACTTACATCAAATTTCTGTTCGTAAATAGTTCTAGATTATTTATGATAGTCGCTGATTCAAATTTTTTAAATCAATTTCAATATTGCGATGTTAGTGTACCTATTCCTCAAGCTTTTATTACATTTTTATAACTTGCGTGTATTAAACAACTCCTAGGTATAGCGTCTTCTTTGTTTCAGTTCCAGTTCGTAAATACTTCTACATTATTTATGACAATCGCTGATTCCAATCTTTTAATCAACCAATTTCAATATTTTGATCTTAGTCTACCTATTCCGCAAGCTTGCTTATGTTCATCAGTTTTACTTCTTTTTGCTACATTTATATAACTTGCGTGCATAAAACAGTAGACACATAGCGCCTTCTTTATTTCAGTTTATATCAATTTTAAATTTCTGTTCATAAATACATCTAGATTATTTATTATATATAAGTTGCTGATTCCACTTATTTACATTAATATTCCGATGTTAGTTTACCTAATCCGCAAGTTTGATTATGTTCATCAGCTTTATCTCCATTTAATATATTTATATAACTTGCGTGTATTAAACAGTTGTTAGGTATAACGTCTTCTTTGTTTCAGTCTATACCCACTACAAATTTCTGTGCATGAGTAGTTCTGGATTATTTATGACAGTCGTTGATTCTAATTTTTTAATTAATCAGTATCAATATTCCGATGTTAGTCTACGTATTTCTCAAGCTTGCTTATGTTTATCAGCTTTACCTCCTTTTGCTTTATTTATATAACTTGCGTGCATTTGTTAGGCATAGCGCCTTCTTTGTCTATACCTACTTCAAATTTCTACTCATGAATAGTCCTAGATTTTTTATGACAGTTGCTGATTCCAATTTTTTAAATCAATTTTCATATTATTTTCATTTTAATTGATTTCACAAACGGATAGAGCTTTCCGGTAGGTTTAAAATTATTTGTAAGAAATATAATCCATATAATATGACAGGATTAAGAAAACATCTCATCAACATGTAAAAATTAAAGGACTAATTGAGAAATTATAATTTTTTGTGCTTTGGGTAAGACTGTGAAACTTAAAAAGAGATATTGTTAAATGCGCTAAAATGTAAACACAATTATAAAAGTATAAATACAGAATATAAATCATAAATAATGAAAGAAAGTGTGGGTGGTTAAAAAGGGTTCTCAGACTGTTGCTTTATTCTCCTAAATCTTCCTATATTATACACAATTTCAAAGATTATCATTTTTGCGGCTATTGCTTTTCAATGTTTTAGCTGATAATTTAATATTCTTAAAAACATATGTAAGTAAAAAAGTAAATGTGTTAAAAATTACCAAAAAGTAAAATTTTTCACGAACTAGAAAATTATTTTTGAAAGAATTAAATACAAACTACTTGAAAACTTGGTAAATAATATAAAAATAGACGAAACATGCCTAAAATAGATGTTAATTGTTTATATTTTATGGCATTTTTTTATAAAGTATGTAGATTAATATCTATTTGTAATTGCTGTTACAATTTATATAAAATAAATTTGTGTATTGTCGCTGGCGATATTAAATTAAAATGATTTTTATGCAAAATGTAATTCTATTTGCTATTCTACGAATGTTATTTTAAATTTGATTAAGCGCGTACTAAATTTTGATTATAATATTTTATACGGATGGTGGTAGCGGTCGTCGTCGTATTTGTTGGGCTCTGCTGACGTCAATTCTTCTACACTCCATTTTCATTCTACTTACTTACTCATTTTATTGATTTTTCACTTAAACACACACACACACACATTCAAACAGCCATACACAAATAGTATCTGAGGAAAATGTAGAATTTTCATTCAGTTCTATAAATATATTAAGTGACACAACGTACGTACAAACAGTTTGCTCTAATTATAGATGAAGCAAAAAAAAAGGGGAAATGAAATTAATTTTGCATCTTATTTGCAAAGCAAATATAAATAATGAGCATTATATTGATCGGATATTTTTTGTATTGTAAACATTAATAACTGAAGATATTTAGTTAAAAGATAAGAAAAATAATTAATTTGCCATATTTCAACATTTAATTAGAGGAATATTTTTTAATTTTACAATATCTAACATAATTAAAGTATTTTAAATTTTCCCCCAAAATTAGCTTCGTTTCTATTTACTATTACTTCTAAATGTGACAAAAATATATCGCTCTTTCGCTTAAAAAACTCAAAAATTATCAATTATGTAGGGTTGTTATATTACTCTTCTAGCATATATCGGTATAGTATACGTTTTTCTTCTAGAATACTATGTTATTTCAGACATTAGTTTGAGACTTATCTTCTAGGAATAAAAAATTTCTCTGTTAGCAAATATTATCAGACACTTAAATGTGACATTATTATACCATTTTTTTCTTGGTTTTAGTAAACCTGGTATCAAATTTTAATTTAAATTATGTATTTCACTCAGTATATTTTACATCTTATTTTTATAGGAAAGATACTTTATGTGGGGTGTAAGGAATCGCATATTCAAAATATAAAGTTTTATAATTTATTTTTTATTTATTTTTTTCATCTAATAATTTTAGTACAAATCCCGAAATTTTGTTTAGAATTTTCAAAGCTTTTTTAATTTTGAATTGGAGTTAAAAGCACTCTTTAATGTTATTTTCTATAAAACATAATTATTATTACAATACAATAATGTAAAAGTATTTTAACGTATCAATAAGTTTACTAACTCTATTTAATAACTTTTATTACAAAATTCAGACTTTTATACAATTTATATAGCACATTAATGCAAACGTTTTATTATTTAGTATATGATTTTTAAACATAGGTATAATGTAATAATGAACATATATCAAAGAAAAATCAAATAAGAGAAAACTTATTAATTATTAAAGTCTTCAATTTTAACACTTAAAAGTTGACAATTTTATATTGTATAATGGCTGTTAATGAGAGTTTTAAAACTTTATTCAATCATCTTATGTAGACATCTAACTTCAGTTATTGAACTCACTTTTTAATGGGGACTGTCTTATATATTTGTGTAAACGACCCCTACATTGTAAATATGTACCTATGTTTTATACATAAACAACATTTTTAAATAAATATTTAATGCGACAAAAGTGTATTAGAATTACATAATTTCGTTGATTCATATTCATCAAAAATTCATCATAAAGATCTTTGTCGGATTGTAACAATCTTCGATATAATATTTTAGAAAAAGAATACGTTTTTCAGATGTACGATTTTTATTTACAAATTAAATAAAATAATAATAAAAGAATACAGATAATTTTGCACATCGTCCATTTTTTATGTATAAACAACATTTTTAATTAAATATTTAATGCGACAAAAGTGTATTAGAATTATACTATTTCATACTCATCAAATATTCATCATAAAGATCTTTGTTGGATTGTAACAATCTTTGATACAATATTTTACAAAAAGAATACGCTTTTCAGATGTACGATTTTTATTAACAATTAAATAAAATAAAATAATAATAAACGAATACATTTTTTATGTATAAAAAACATTTTTAATAAAATATTTAATGCGACAAAATTGTATTAGAATTACACTATTTCGTTCATTCACATTCATAAAATATTCCCTATAAAGATCTTTGTTAGATTGTAACAATATTTTACAAAAAGAATACGCTATTCAGCTGTACGATTTTTAATTACAAATTAAATAAAATAGTAATAAACGAATACATGTTATTTTGCACATCGTTCATCTATTTTAAGCGTATATATTTGGAAAAATTTCCCGCCCGCTTAATCGTTAATTTATTATGTATGTCTGTGCCACAAAAAGCCATAAAAAACAACAACTACAACAACTACACGACAAAACCGAAAAAATTTCCATTTGGCCGCCAATTAAAGTGTGATTTCTGTTTAATTTCTGTTTATAGCAATTAAAGTGTGTCATTTAATCTATTATTAATTGTGAAGTGTGTTTTCCAATACGGTACACCGAATATGAAAAAAAAATACATAGTTTGTATGTGTGCCTGTGTGTGTGTGAGTGTTTGTGAATGTGTGTGTTTGTTATAATAAATATTGTATAAGAAACGCTTTTTATTAAATAAAGTAGCACACCTTGAGGTAAAATTTTTGGAAAGGCGTGGAAGGCGCAAGGACGCGTAATAAAATATCATATATGCGTTTTTTTTCTCTCCAGCGTTGATTTTTTTGTCGTTGTTGTTGTTGTTGTTGTTGTAATTGAATAAATTGTGTTAAATTTCATCCACCAAAAAAATTTGTGACTTTTAATTATACGATACATTGCTCTATAGCTAGACTGATAATTTATGTATGTATAAATACTGTCGTCTAATAAAGCTAAGTGAAGACGTTTAGAGGCCTAAAAATAATTTATGAGTATATGCCTACCTCAATGTTAATGTCTACATCGGTTTTTTTGTTACATTTTGTATATCATAGAGGAATTTTAGTAATATTTATACAATGTTTAACACACTTTAATGATTTTTGCAATTTAATCAATATTTTTAAGATAAGTTTGAGTTTTAATATTAACTATACAAGTTGATACATATAAAATAAATGTTTTTTGAATGCCTATTATAACAAAGTGACTTAATCCCTTGGCTAACGGGTAGTTCAAATGGACGGGTAATTTTGAAACAGTTTTCAAGGGATTGCAACACTTACTGTAAGTCAAAATGAAAATTGAAAATAAATTGCAAAAAACTCAAATATGTCACAAAGTAAATTAAAAATGTGAAATGCGACTTCAGATTATTCAAATTTTGACATTTTTTGTAGAAAATAGCATTACAATCAACTAGATTGAGAAGTTGTGATACTCTGAACTATGAAACATCCATGGTTTAATTTCTTGGTGCATAATTTTAAGGAAATTCAAAGATATTTCACCTGTGATTTTTGCTCGAACTGGGCTATAACATACACGCAAAACGTTCTAACGGCATTTCGTGGACAAATATTATCTAAATCTAAAAAACTGGCTGAAGACAAAATTCGTTACTCCATTGTCTTTTGATATGGTAAGCAACCTCCTCCCCGCAGATTATTTGCTTTCCTAAACAACATTTTAGCTGGTTGTATCGTATGATAACCAATAAATTTCAAGAAAATATATATACATTTTCATATAATTTAAATTTTGGTTTGCTACATTTTTTGTCGTCCTATACTTATTGTACTTTGCTAATTTCATATTTATATGGCCCAAGGTCACAAACTTCAGTTTGAGGTGGAGAACATTGCTCGTCTCAAATTCATGATACACTGTTTTCTTTGCGCCAACGTAGACACACTACATTTATAGGGTATTTATAGCGTTTTCAAGTTAAATTCTTCTTTATAAATCATAGATAATTAAATAGTAACAAAAAATTATATTTAATTTAAAAAGTACATTGTTCGATTAATGTAGAAAATAGTTTCACTAATCTGCTGCCTAAACAAATTAGTTATTTTATAATAATCATTTAAGCTCTACCTACAGCACTATAAATATTAAACTAATAGATTTATCCAGAACAAGCTAAAACAAAGTTAAAGGAGTGAATTTCATAATTCACATATGATTTCATCCAGAATATTAGTTAAAGTATCAGCGCCTTTTTTATTAAAAAAATCTGAGCATATTCAAATTCAAATGAGACTCCGAAAAAGTGTAGGAACCAGTGCCCTAAATCACTTGATTGATTAGGAGTGTAGAAAAATGTTGTTACAATATTATGATAAAATATAACAGTATAATATTTTTTTATCATAAATTAAGTTATCAAAATTATACTTCTTAATTTTTAAAATATACGTTTATTAACAAAAATGAATAAATATTCCACCTTTTTCATAATGAATGTTGGGATACAAGATCGTCCGCCAATACTGTTTCAAGACGAATTTTGTGACACCACCACGGGATACTACAATAGAAAAGAAATATAACATGGCACGGGGTACATTTCTATTAAGAGAATGACAAAATATTTGTTAATATCTAATAAATAATAAAAATAATTTTTGAAAATCTATTTATGCTTATCGTAAGTATGGTGGTACCACACTATTATATTAAAAATTAAGAGCATACAATTTGTATGCGTGTTTTTAAGTATCTATTCGTTACATGAACTAAATTGCGTTAATCTTCACCAACAAACGAGAATCAGTATAGATAAAGCTAAAAGCTAAAAATTAAGGTTGTGATTGTGCGAATGGCGCGCGCGTCCCCTTTTCGGTTAATTATGCAAACGCGCGCTTAATTAATCGTTGAAGAAGCGTTCGCTGCACTTGACATTTTATGTTTAAAGGATTTATTTATCTAAATTAATACGCTGCGCGGCCGATAATAACAATCGCTTTTTCGTTTCGCATTTTAAATGGCTGGCTGGTTGGCTGTGTGTGTTTGCGCAATTTAATTTTTTTTTGTTGCTTCGCCGTAGATTTAATATTAAATCTAGAAAATTGAAACTTTTACTTTTCTTTCATCATCATCCAGAGCAGCGCGGACAGCGGCGTAGCGAAGAACTGTTACCAGACGGGGCGTGATTCGATTTATTTCATTGATTAACTTATTTATATGTAAATTTTAAATAACATTAAGATGAGTTTATTTCAAATGTAATGAATACTATTTTTTACTTTAATGCTATTTACAAGAATCATTAATAATTTCTATTTACATTCATTTTTAAGGGCATTATAAGGATTGTAATCTGGAACTAGATTTTTTATTTTTCGTCTGTCTAGAACTGATTTTGATGAAAATTTAATCTCTCTGCAATGAAATTCTCGCTGTTTTACCTATTTAAAAATCGTAATTTATAAATTATTGTTAAATATGTAGAAGTATTGTCACAAAACTATTATTTGACGAATATCTTACTACCTATTATTCATAAGATTTGGAAAATGCGGACTTGCGGAATAAGTAAACCAAAAGTTAAATTTTTAAACAAAAATTAGTGCTATTTATTGCGTTGTTACTGTTACACAATTCTGCCTTTTTTTAATAGTTAACTTTTTATAAGCTTTTTTCACAAATTGTATAAATAACCTGTCACACTGTTTCACATAATCAATAATAAATTATATACGACTAAATCCATTTCATTGTCAAATATTAAGCTTTTAGTGCGATGTTGAAGTAAAGGTTATTCGAAACTTTTAATCGGCCTCTAAAGCAAACAAATATAAAATTTATACCTATTTATAAATAGCAATTATGCCTGCAATAGGCCTTAAATAATGATAAGCAATATAAGATGTTGTAATAGAAATATTACTCCTTCTGTCCAAATATAAGAGTCCTATTTGATATATAAATTTGTCCGCAAATAAAAGTCCTGTTTTAATGTTACCGTGATTTTCGAGATTAGAATAACTGATGAAAATAAAAAGACATTATAAACAAACAAATTATTAAGTTTTAATTAGGAATTACAATTATTTCCATACATAGAAACAGGAATATTATACATATACTAAAACAGAAAAGTTACGAATTACTACTATAAGTACTACTCCTATAAATTTTCATTGCTCCCTCAGAGCATTTTGCATGTGGAGAGGCCAACCTTAACTTGTCATTTTTAAAAGTGATTAGCCTAAGTATATCAATGAAGACTTGATCCTTTCATGCAATTTAAATTAATAAAAAAGCCTAATATTTAAAAATACGACTCTTATATTTGGATAGAGGGAGTATTAATTACTATTATTATGATTGCCGCCCACAGTAAGGGGACAGAATTTTTCGATAGACCATACATTATTCCAAAAAGGTGTTTTCATTTTTAAAATGTTAATTTTATGTAACATTGAAACTGAAATGTAAATATATATATTTTTTAATATTTTCCCTTGTTTAAAGTAAAGTTAAATGCATAAAGCAGGTAGCTATATCTGTTGCTTTTTTCACATATTTATTATAAAATAAACTTTTATATAAACACTTATTTTAATTAATGTATGCAAATCTATCAAATATTTTTAATGGATAATTTCTAACATCTCACCAACGGATTAATTTTATGACTTTTTAGACATTTTCGTTATAAGAACGATAAAACCCAAAAAATAAATAAAATTTAATCAAAGTTTAATATCAACAATATATAAATATTCAAATGCAATTTGTCCACTTTCATATTATTATTTCATAGCGCATGGAATGAAATAAAAATATTGTCAAACTTTCAAATTTCAACATTCCATCGCACGGTCGCCGTTTACATTTAGCACATTATTATCTAAACGTGTAGTATGCATAATTAATACATTTAATAAACGTACAAATTATCGCAAAACGAACGAAAAATCGCTCGCTTATTACACGTTCGCATAATTAATACCAATTAAACGATTTCAATGCGCGTTTTCGCTCGTTCGTTTTATTTTTTTATAAATGGAATTTTGTAATTGCACGGCGCTGTGTCGCAAAAATGTGAGACTGGACGACAACACAGCCGCAATAGATCTAATTTATGTCCATCTGGAAAATCTCGCCACGGTGGAAGCGTACGTATTATTAGATTTTCCACACCAAATGGAAAAACGGTCAGAACAAATTAAAATTGAAATACTTAGAAGGTTGTAAAGTTGTGTTGTATTGTTTACACAGTATAGGTTTGATTCCCCAGCTATGAAAATGAATAAAAAATGTAGTTATGCAAAAGTTTACGCATCTAATGAAAAATGTGTCTGGCTTTTCTGGCGGGATGAAAACTTATTATACTACAACAGGCAACTCGCGGGAAACTTTAGTAAAGTATTTATTAATCATTTTTCAAGTACTTACAAAATTTTACCCCACAGGCAAATTTAAATTATTTTAACTGTAAATACATCTAAAATTAAGGAGTTTTGTTGCATTTTCTTGATGACCCATGTTTGATATGTTGGATATAAAATGATTAAACACTTGGTAGGGTCACTTATTAAAAATTTATTTATGTAATTTAACAAATTTATTTGTAGTCAACATGTTTCGGCTCGCGCCATCATCAGGACTAAAATGAAATACAACGACTGCAAGAATAGTGGTTTAATAATTAGTTTAAATATAGGAAATGGAAGAGAAAACCCGATTGTGTGTTAAAATAATTGTGCAAAAAGAATTACCTGATAATGTTGCGAGCCGAAACATGTTGACTACAAATAAATTTATTTAACTACATAAATACATTTTTAGTAAATGACCCTACCGAGGGTTTAATCAATTTATATCCAATTTTAAATTCCTGTATTTAGCTTGCTAGCCAATAAAAAAAGAACAGAAATCTCTTATGATGTAAAGAAATCGTCGTGGGAATTCATTAGATTACTCTTAATACAGTGTTCTGAAGAAAAATCTTACAACAAATAAGAAAGAACCATTATCTTCATCAGATGAGGATAAAAAAGTATGATGTTAGTCCCCATGTCATTGTCAGAACGACCCTATAACATTGAGTCAGAAAGGACTGGTTTGGATAAAAATAAAGGTCAGTTGTTTTCAAAAACTGAAAAAGTGAAGCATGTTCTTATATATTGGACTCGTTGGAGAGAATTAAATCAAAGTTATTTGAGATGATTTTTTCATCGTCGCTGCAGTGATGTGTTTGGGTGTTCTCATATGCTTAGGACAAATTTCTCGTAATTGCCAAGCTTGATTGAAAAATGAGTGAGATCATTTTTTTGCATGTAATCAAAATCACATACGAAACGTCCTTGGAAACACAATTAATCTTTTTCTTCTTTAAGGCTGCGCCAGTCGTCGAAAAAAACGCGAGAATACAAGAAACGAAAACTACTAAATATTTTTGAAAAAATCAAAAAAAATGTTCCTTATTACATTGGTTGCCAAATAAGGGATCGGACATTACTAAATATTTATTAATTAACAGAATATTTAAAATACTTATCTGGTAAAGAAAAATTTTCTAAAGCGAATTTTCAAAAGCCGAGTTATTATCTTCAATAATAAAGCCTCCTTGTATTCCCGCGTTATTAAAATTTTACATTAGTTTTTGAGATTTTCATCAAACGTTATAACCCAAGAGGTGTATACGAGTTTTAATTGGGTACTGCTAAAAGATCCAAAAACCAATTCTCGTACGATATTGAGATTTGTGATAGGGTTCTAGCACTTTCCCCAATGCTATCTATGCGACAGTTATTACAAGCTTGGTCAACTAGCGCAACTATAAAGTGTGAGAGCTATTTCTATATTTTTCGGAATTAAATTTAAATGATCTTATCATTTTTATATTTAACTATAGATATTATCAAAATCAATTGTAATTTATTTTTAGAATTACATTTACACA